>PVHP010008654.1:0-52795 GCA_004024765.1 Zapus hudsonius | reverse complement strand
GTCTTCAATTGCTTCCTTCATCAGGCAAGGATGATAAAACAGTTGTTTTCTCTGTAAAGCAGAGATGATAAAAATAGCCTCAAAGAGCTATTACAATTGTGAAGATTTAATGAGATGGTGCATGTAAAGATACTTAGAAGGGTGCTTGGCATATGTTAAGCACTTAGCAATTATTAGTTTATATAATTGCCATGATTAAAGCAGTACTTAAGACTAGATTTATTCTAAAGTTGATGAAATAAGATGTCTGCACAAACATTCACAACCAGCTCTTCCTGAATCGCATTCTTCCTGTTCCACCACACAGTCACTTACTTCATGTGTTGTCTGTCCAATGTGATTCATAAAACTCAAGAGAAAGACCTGTTCTCTATGCTGTCTCTCTTCTTTTGGATGTAGTTTCCATAGTCAAGGGCTATCTTTGCTATGGGCTGAAGCCAATGCGAATGGAAGAATGGAGAGAAGAAAAGAACCTCAGTTTTTGGTGATACTAGAAATGCTGAAGTCTTAGACTCTTTGGGTTTCTAGTCAAAAAGGAGGATATGCTTTGCTGTTCAAGTCACTTTGAGTTAGGGAACTTTTGTTTTTATAACTTGAAACCGAATGGATCTGAACTAATACAAAGGAATCCCTTTATCTGAATTTTCATTTTGCTATCACTCTTCCATCTTGGAAAATCTAAAAACAATTTTTCTTCCTTTCATTTACTCAGGGTCCTTCTGTTTCAGGAAAAGTTTGACCACTGAAAGGGTGATACTGATTTAAATAAGCTAAAATTCCTGACCTTCCTATGATCTTAGGGGGATGGTGTGCTGGGAGCTCTGTCTCTGTTTTTCCAGTCCCTCCTCAGGCTGACCTTGTAAGCCAGCTAAGGGACTGCCCCTACCACCCTCTGGTGGGCCGTGCATGGTGGAGCCTACATGTACTAAATGTGGATTTTAGTCTTTGGTCTACCATAGCAAAAGTTCATTAACTGGATGGCTTACAAATAGCAGAAATTCATTTCTCGTTGTTCTGGAGACTGGGAAGTTCAAAAGCAAGGTGCCAGCACATGCGGTGTCCAGTGAGGGCTGGCTTTTTGTTTCATGGGATTCAAGAGTAGCATCTTCTTGCTGCACTCACACATGGTGAAAGAAATGAGGGACATCTCTGTGGCCTCATTCATCAGGGTGCTGGGGTGATGAGGCCATTCCTCAAGGCTCCACCTTTGGGTCCTAATTGTCTCTCCAAAGCTCTGTCTCCTATGTCAACATGTCAGCACTTTGGTTGTTGAGAATATGCAATTTCAATATTTGAATTTGGAAGGAAGTACAAATATATTCAATCTATAGTATTCTAGTCTAGCTTTCCAAATGTGCTTCCTTCCTTCCTTCCTTCTTTCTTTCTTTCTCTTTCTTTCTTTCTTTCTTTCTTTCTTTCTTTCTTTCTTTCTTTCTTTCTTTCTTTCTTTCTTTCTTTCTTTCTTTCTTCCTTCCTTCCTTCCTTCCTTCCTTCCTTCCTTCGTTTCTTCCTTTTTTATATCTTTGTTATCCTTAATTAGATACATTGTATGAGTGAATCTTATGATGATACTCCCATTTCCCTCCTCCCTGTCCCCAACCCACTGCGGGCCCTCCTAGTGGGCATACTGGATCAGTCCATGGGGTATGGGGTCATGAATAGCACAGGAGGTAACCAGGTTCCCTCCCTTTGTGTGTTGTTGCTGAGGGAGGCAATGTCCTCGATACTCTCTCCCACCATGGCTCTTAAAATCTTTCCTCCCCCCTCTTCCACTCAGTTCCCTGAGTCATGGTGGATAAGTTTCAAATCTGCTTTATTATTGAGATCTTAAGGGTCTCTGAACTGCTTTGAGTTGTGTTGGATATCGCTGGTGTCTGTCTCGTGGACTTATCCTGAGTTATCTGACTCACTGTGGTGACAGGTCTCTTGTTTATCACACCACTCTCTCAAAAGTATCATTTGGGGCTCACAGGATAGGCCTGGAGTGGTTCATCTCTTGCTGGGTTATCCACCATCATCCTGTGACTTGTTGGTAGAGTTGGATTGACCACAGCTCTCTCACTAGCTTCTAAATAATACAAACAGAATCTCCATCAGTGGGTGAGATCAGTATAGGTTAAATGTGACACACACTACTAATTTGGCAAGATTCTATAAGGAGTAGCCTCTCTGTAGTTCTCTAGTAGTGGGAATTTCCCCTAGGAGCCCAGGTTTTCGGTCCTCATAGGATTTCTCCCTGGATCCCAATTCCAGTCAAGGGTTCTTTGTCACTGAGTGGATCTCTTGGCCAATTTGAAAGCCATTGATTACTCCCCCCCAAGGTTTTGGTGCCGCTATTACACAGGTGATCACTTCTTGACTTGCTGATCTCTCTCATAAAGCTGAGTGTTCAGCCTTCTTGTGACACTGTTCTGAATTTTGTATCAGTGGTCTCTGCTTACTCCAAGTATCATTGACCAATTTCCCCTGGCAGCTCATGTAGCGCCTACCAGCACTGCACATACTACCATCTGGGAGCTGGTTGCCATTCTGGATCTCGCTGGGTTTCTCTGTGTTGTTCAATGACTTTCTGTGTTTTCTTCAGCAATAGGATCTTACCTTTGGCCTAGGACAGGTATTCAAGGGCCTTGACAGATGCCTGTCTTGTTTTGAGACCCTCGTGGGTCTCTTTGATCAACAGCTCAGTGTGGGAAGGACCCAATGACTGGGACAGGGAGTTGCAGGTCTGATGAATTTTTCATGGGGTTAGGCTTCCTTCCATTCTATTCATGGTCCCTCTTACTAGGCTATGCCCACATCTTCCTTGAGAGCTTACTGTATTCATTATGAGTTTAGCTTATTGTATATGTTCCCCCACCCTCTCCTTCCTTCCCTGCATTCCTTCCATCCCCTTTACAGTCTTTCATTTCCCCTGCTAGGTTTGTTTAGAATTTAAGCTTAACCTGGTTAGGAACCACATATGAGGGAGAATATGCAGCCCTTGACTCTCTGTTTTTGTCTGAGTTCACTATGTATGATCTACTCCAAGTCCATCCATTTTTTTTTAATTTCACAGTCATTTTTCCTTTCAGCTTAGTAGAATTCCATCATGTAAATGTAAAACATCTTTGATATCCATTCCTCGAGAGATGCGCATTTGGGTTGATTCCAATTCTTAGCAATTATTAATTGAGCAGCAATAAACATGGTTGGGCAAATGTCTCTGTGCTAAAATGTGAAATCTTGAGGGCAGATGCGTAGTAGAGGGATAGCTGGGTCCATGGTAGCTCTATGTCCATTCTATTCAGGAGTCTCCACTCTGTTTTACATAGTGGTTGAATGAGTTTGCAATCCCACCAGCAGCGAATGAGTGTTCCTTTTTCCCTGCATCCTCGCCAGCATCTATTGTTGTTGGATTTTTTTAATAATTGCCATTCTGACTGGAGTAAGGTGGAATCTCATTGTAGTTTTGATTTGCATTTCCTTGATGATTACGGATGATGAGTACTTTCTTAAGTGAGAATTGGCCACCAAATGTGCTTCTTAAATGCAAAATTCCATTCAAAAAGTCTTGTCACTCAACTATGAAATAAAAAATTTAAAGTCCATACACTCATCAAATTGTCATGTAAGTCATAATTAGGTAAAACTCAATGGCATATTCCAGGGAAAATCACTCTCCAGCTGTGAACTTTGACGTCAAACCTAGTTTCCAGAGCACAGCAGTGACAGACAGAGGGTCTACACTCCCACTGCAAAAGGGAGACATAGTAGAGATGGAAGAATGGAGTGACAGGTCCAAATAGATCTGACACTCAACAGGACAAATTTCATTCAACCTTATGGCTCAAGAATGATCCTCTCAAGTGTCGAGATGAGCAAGAGACTTCCCTCCACTGCAAGTCAGATAATGTAGGAAAGGACACTGGACAGACACTGAGGATACCCAACAGCCAAAGCAGAAATCCAGAGACTCTTAAGATCTCAAAAGTAAAGCAGACTTAAAACTCACCCACCATGACTCAGGGAACTTAGCAGAAGAGGGAGGCAGAAAGATTGTAAGAGTCATGATGGGGGAGAATATCCAGAGACATTGCCCCCTCCTTAACATCAGCACACAAAGCAATAAAACTGGCTCCTTCTTGTACAATTCATATTCCCTTATTCCCTGAATTGGTCTGGCAATCCCACTGAGGAGGGCCCCCAGTGGGTTGGGGATAGGGAGGAGGGAAATGAGGGTAACATTACAGCAAGACTTGCTCAAATAATGTTTTTAATTATTAACAATAAATAAGTTAAAAAAAAGAGTGATCTTCTCTGGCTCAATGCTTTGTCCATCAGGTCTACCATGGTGTCTCGTCTACTTCTGCATCCAGTGAAGTAGTGGTCCTACTGCTATAGGCTTTGCTGAGCAAGGTTGGGACCCCAAGGCTCCAGGGAGCCCAAGCCCCATGCTTGTGCTGGGTGCTGACCATGCTCCACTGGAGCTGCACCTGGGGCAGTGAAGGGGTGCAGTGCTGGAGTGTGGACCTCAAATCTACCCTGAGAGAGAGCATGGATGGTAATTGTCAGAGCATATTATTGTCATGCCCCACCCCAGCACGCCTTCTCCCCTTCCTTCTTCCTGCATAGATGGCTCCCTGAACGATCTCAAATAGCAGAACCTTTCTTACTTCTTTCCTCCAATGTCTGGTCACTGTACAGTTCAATGCTGTACTTATTGACCTTTTGCCCTGAGGGCAAAGGGTAAAGGCCTCCCTCAATTTTGTAATCTGGTGGAGCCTCTCTAACCCCAGCACATGACATAAGAAGTATGTTATCTTCTGTGGAGACTGTGTGGTCTCTGCCACAAACCAACTACTGGACTCAGTCATTACAGAGTGAAGTGCACATGTGCACAGGTCTGGGTTTCAAAACCTTTTTTTACAAAATGAGGTATCTTCGTTATTTAATTTTTTTTTATTTGAGAGAGAGACAGAGAAAGAGAAAGACAGAAAGAGAGAGAGGGAGAGAGAGAGAGAATGAGTATAGATGTGCCAGTGCCTCCTGCCATTGCAAATGAACTCCAGACACATGTGTCACTTTGTGCATCTGGCTTCACATGGGTATTGGGGAATCAGACCCTTGCCATCAGGCTTTGCAAAAAAGCCCCCTTTAACTGCTGATCCATCTCTCCAGACTCCAAACTAGGGTTTTTTGGTTTGTTTGTTTATTTGTTTGCTTGTTTGGTTTGGTTTGTTACTCACTCTGTAGTTCTAGGCTGGCCTTGAACTCACAGCCATCCTCCTACCTCTGCCTCCCGAGTGCCGGGATTAAAGGCATGTGCCCCCATACCTGGCTCAAAGCAGGTATTTTCTCATAGGACTTGTGGGCCATAGATTTCTGAGCCTTAAGAAAAGACTGGTAGAAGGTAAAAAGAGATTCAAGGAAACAGTTCATAGGAGAAGAAATGGCAAGCCCGTCGGGGCAGATAAAATGAATAGAAAATTTTCATTTTTTCTGTGCTAGAAAATTAATACAGGTTAATTGTTAGTGAAAATTTGGGGAAAAATACAAAAATGAAAAAGATATATCCATGACTCCTCAGCTGACAGAAAATCATTATGATCTTTTCCTCTGTGTATTCCTTTTAGCAATTTTCTATGTACATATTACCAAATTCTCTATGGTTACATTATTTTTACTCAATATTATTAGCATATCCCCATACCATTAAAAATTCTTTAATGAATTATGTTTGATAGCTGTGCAATATTCCATGTGGCTTTTGTGTATCATATTCAGTTATTCCCTAGTTGATGTGTTTAAGATTAATTCCAATACCTTAACAGAAAGGAAACTTGGCAATGAACCTGATAAGACCTGTTTTCATTTTTTTTCTTCTTCTTCTTCAAAAATCTGTACTTCTAAATGATTTCATGGTCTCCAATGTTTGGGAAAAGTTGGAGTTCATGGCCTTTTGAGAAAGTCACAAAACACATTAGCATATCAAAAGACCTGACAATCCTGTAGAAAAGAGTGAAGACCTTGCTTTCACTGGGTATTTCCCAAAAGCACTTGCTTATTAAATCCTGCCTCTATCTTTGTTCTGGCTGAAGACCTCCCCTATCCGGCAGGACCCTACTTTGGAATGGCTATGCAGGGTTATTCAATTGCAAAACGAAGTCTAGAAACATTGTAGTTCTAAGCAGATACATTTCTAGCAGAAGCGCAAGTGACTCAGTCCCTGGCTTTACTAAGAAACAGTGAACGTGATCACAATACACTCATTTGTTTTTCTTGCTTCTAAAGAATCTTTTAATAGGAATTAGGCAAAAATATGTCAAGGAAAGATTACAGATGGCCACAGAGCTGAGGCAGGAAACGGGTTTACTAATCACGATACAAGTGCAGGCTCAAACACACACGAGAGTTAGAATTCATCAGGTGAAGAGTTACAGAGTTCTGTAGTCAGAAAGGAATGATAAATGATGAGAACGGGTAAGATAAAGCTGGATATTATTTATATCTTATTACATATCAAAAGTATTGCAGTGTTAAACTTTCATATGGAATATAAATCTGAAGACATTTAATCTATACCTGCATTTCTGAAAGAGGAAATAAATCCTCCCTCCGATGAAAGTGGCACTCTACACATTTGTCGTCTGTCCATCAGTGCTCTTATCATTCTGGAGAAACAGAAACACGGGTGAACGTTTTCGGTTCTCTAAATTGTTCTGTGTCTGTTTTTTTTCCTGGATTCCCATTAGTAAGAATCAGTTGCGTATTCTCTTGTTAGGATAATACTGGCAGGCAGCGATCTGAAAGGAAACTGTTACTTTACAGCCAAGGACAAAAATGAACTTTGCATTTTAAATACAAAGAAGCCATATCGAATACCTTCAGTACCAGTGAAGGGACAACTCTAGGCTTTATCATATTTAACTGTCTTTCAGACTGTTGTGTTAGAAGCTGAAGATCTTATAGAGTCTAAATGAATTGTTCTCTGCCTTGCAAAAAAAAAAATGACCAGAAATCTCATAGAATATCTTTATCTTTAAAATTAGTCAACTTTATCATAAGAGTCTCAAAAGAAACATAAATAAAATTAGAGAAATATTTGCTTTTACATTAATTACTGTACTTGCCTTGGATTTTTAGGCAAGGAATGTTGAACATGGAAACCCGTGTACATGCTTCCAAACCACACACATCCATACTACATATATATGCATAGATGTTACCAGTTTGGGTGACACTTCAGTAAAAATGTCTATGCAAAATAATTTTCCTGGCAATTCACAAGTCCCAGCAGTAAACTCCGTCATGATCTCAGCTCAGTCTGGAATACTCAGTGTAAGAGTTAAATCCATTGAAATTATTCCTTCCTTCTGTCATAGTTACTTACTAACTCCCTACTTAAACTCTTTCAAGACTAACATTTGAGTTCATTCACATGTTCATTAGTGATGAGTGGTATTAGACTATATCATTTTTATATTAATGACTTTAATTAATTAACTGGTATTTTTCTAGATTATGTTTACCAGATATTTTTCTATACAAACTACATTTAGCCCTTCCTCCAAGTAGAGTAGATTAGAATAGGTTCGCATTTATGATCGAAATGAGAAACTGCCAGGCATGCTGGCACACACCTTTCATCCTGGCACTGGAGAGACAGAGAGGTAGGAGGATTCCTGTGAATTCAAGGCCCGCCTGGAACTATAGAGTGAGTTCCCAGTCAGCCTGGGCTAGAGTGAGAACCTAACTAAGAGAGAGAGAGAGAGAGAGAGAGAGAGAGAGAGAGAGAGAGAGAGAGAGAGAGAGAGAGAGAAACTATGGATTTTCTAAGAAAAAAGAAAAGCCTAGATTGAAAGCCTATCGTGGCCCCATTTTGTTCTGGCTTTATCTTTATTTTCCATTGCTCAACCTTACTCAGATGTCATCTGTTGTAGTTTAAATGTGAAATGCTTACCTCTTCCACAGGCACGTGTGTTTGAACATTTGATTCCCAACTGGTGCTGTTTGGGAAGGTTGTGGGACCCTGAGGAGGCAGAGCTTTGATGGATGAAGTGGGTCACTGTGGGTAGGTCTGAGATTTTTATGGTACCACTTGCAGCCTGTTCTTGGCGTGCTAACTGCATGCAACGTAGCCACCATTCTTACTTTCCTGCCTCTGTGTCTTCCTCACCATGTTGGTTTGTATTCTTTCTTAAACTACAATCCAAAATAAATTCTTCCTCCCTGAAGTTGCTTCTTGTTAGGATTTGGTCACAGCAATAAGACAAGGAACTAACACAACAATGTTTGGGAACAAGCCATTGATCTCTTTCCATGTTCCTTGAGTAAAACACATGTCATTATTCCCCTCCTCCAAATTGAGGGGTTTTTATTTTAGTATCATATACTCCTCTGGGGCTAAAACTATAATCTCTCTGGTTAAAATTTACTTTCAAATGAGTTACAAAAGAGAAAAATAGTACTGTCTCTGTGATAGATCAGATTGCAAATATACAGACTTGATCTACTATTGAGATTGGTTTGCTAAATTTAAATTATATGACCATAGACTTCTGGTAGGAACAAGGAGCAGGAATAGCAACAGAAATAAGTTAGCCTTTTTTTCCCCTTCCCTCCATACAAGAACAACAGGTCAATGAAGAAAGTGTCTGCAAACATTATCTTTAGTGAAGAGATAGGAGACAGGTATATTCAACAAATTCTAAAGTACTTTAAAGGGCACGAAGCTTCTAAAGAAAACATGTCAGAATATCACTGTGACACACAAGCAAGGAAAGATTTCTTAGGCAGGTCACAGAAAGCACTGACAACAAAAGAAAAATAATGTCTTGGACTACTTCAGACTTGAAATCTTTGCTTAAAAACAGGCAAACCATGCATACGGAGAAGATATTTGTCATATATAATGTATATATGCTAAAGTGCTTATATTCAGAATATGTAAAGAATGTCTATATTGTATATTTTTAAAAACTCTCATTAGCAATTCATCAAATGACAAGGTTTAATGGCACAGTCTTCCATATACCCACCCTGACTTCTTTTATGCTGGTTTTTTTTTTTTCACTCTAGCCTGGGATGACCTTGAATTTACAGTGATCCTGTTACCTCTGCTTCCCAAGTGCTGTGATTAAAGGCATGTGCCTCCATGCCTGGCCACCACTCTGACTTCTGATGGCAACTTCAAGTTTGAGAGATGCCAAAAACCGTTTGCTAAAATTTGATAATTTGCTAGTTACACAGGATTTTGGGGTTCAGGGGATCCCCTGGATTTATGAATCCCAAGTTCTGGGTTCCTTCCTAATCTTTAATGAAGAATAATAAAGATGGATTCAAGAAAGACAAAATTATGAATTATTAAATTTATTTGGGGAGAAATCACAAACTGTGGAGCTTGTTTAAGGGGATTTGGGATCTTAGAAGGAAGGCCAGAACACAATTTTATGTGGAAAACGTACTTAAGAAAGGGTGAAATTTTAGAGATAAACTGGAATGATGCTGTGAGAAGGCTGTGAGCATGTGGGGAGCTAGAAGAAACTGGGGTTTCTAGGGAAGGATTGGCACGGGGCTGCCTGCACTTGGAACATTCTGAGGGAAGATTAGAGGGGCCAGAGCACCTGGAAGGTGAAATCTAGGAGAAATATACATTGGTGTTTGTTATGTGTTTTCCCATGGAAAGAAGTCACACAACAAACTGAGAGAGCGTAAGGGGAACTGGGATCTGGGAAGGAAGGTCAGAACATGTTTTTATGTGGAAAACATATTTAAAAAAGATAGAAGCTGTGATGGTTAGGTTTTGTTGTCAACTTGATCTTTTTAATGATCTTGAGTGGGTCTCTGAGGATGTTCACAGGAAGGAAATCTCTCAGTAGGAGGCAGGATGTAAGGAAGTTGGGGGGAGCTAGAAATGAACATCCTTTCCTGGGAGGGCAGTGCAGGAAGGAAATTCCAGAGACTTGGAAACCATTAAGTCTGGGATAGGGTTGCTACATCTTGCCCTAAGGCTATATAAAGGGGAAGGTGATTTCTCTCCCTCCTCCTCCCCATCCCCCTGGCCTATTTGCTATTGTGTGTGGTGCTGGTGATGGGTTTCTCTCTGCTTAGACCTGTGAAAGGGAGCCATTCTCTTTTGCTTTTATGGAACTTTCCCTGGATCTATAGCTTCAATAAATCCTTTCCTCCCATAAACTGTACCTGGTTTGGAGATTCATCCCAGCAGTGTGTGGCTGACTATGATAGAAGCTCAGGGAAAAACTGGACTAGCCACAAGTACATGGGAAGTAGTTTATCATTTAAGAGAAACTGAGGCTTTTAAAAGAGGAATTATAATGCTTTTAAAGAGGAGTCAGGAGTTGAGCGAGCCACAGTCATGTGCATGTGTGAGAAAAAAAGCAGGCTATTGAGGGAAGAACCAGGAACACGTGGAATGTTGAATCTAGAAGAGAGTATGGGGAGCCTTAGATGAAATACACAGGGCATTCTCCATGGGCTTCCCCATGGAAGGAAGCTAAGGAGAAAGTCAGTGAAAACACCCACGTGACTGATCCAATGTAGATACACTTGGTGGATATATGTAACTAGGAAAAAATTGTAAAGTAGAGACGAGCAGGAGACTAGGATTAAAAGAAACAGTTTCCAATCCCCACCCACACTGTGTGGGTATAAGGAATGGAACTCATTTTGGGGGAGGGGGTCCATGCAGGATGATGAGAACTAGAAACAAGAGGGTTTCAGGAAGTAGAGAGCCAAGACCAAGAGCCAAAAGGAAAAAAGGGCAAAAAGAAGGCATGGCCACCACTTTATAGTGTGTGATGCCTGTAGACATGGAAAAATCTGATTGGTTAATAAATCTACAGGACAAATCCCAGAGTCTGCTCACTCTGCGGACAGCAGAGGGTATTGTAGAACAGTCTCGGTCAGACGCAAATTCCAAATTCCAGTTCTGCCAGGGGTTTTCATTCTTGTGCCAGGAGGGGATGGCATGTGGAGTGGCATTCTTCCTCGTCCCTCTGGGCCTTAGTCCCTAACTGAAGCTGCCTAAATGAGCTAGCCTCCTCCTATTTTTCCTTCACTAGATGTCCTCAAGAAGATCACTGGCAGCTATTATCTTCATGGTTAATTATAGGAAAAGAATGCAGAATATCAACTGAAGGAGATGTCACAGAAGGCAGAGTTTGGGAGGGTTCCCAACAAAGCTTCCATGATCCTCAGGATGCGTCGCTCTCCCTGCATGGATGTGTGACAATACGCACAGGGAGGTACTGCCCATCTGGGAAGCACCAGGCAAAGGTGTCAAGTCACCTATAAAAGGAAAAATTAGGCTGGCTTCAGATTCTCCAAAGAATGTTTCTAAATCCTCAACAATTTAAGATACTTACGAAAGAAAAGTGTAAGCCAATGATTTTATATTCAGCCAAACTTTTATTTCCAGCAAGTGTAAAGACGACAGACAAAAGTTTTGAACATGGAAAACTCAGGAAATAAGAGAAGCACTTCTAAATTGGCAGGGTAAGGACGTCCAAAAATCTGGTATGTATAAAAGTAACAGAAAAACCTGGCGAAAGTGGTTAAAAACCAAACTTTGTCTACACTCTGGAAATTAATCAAAGGCTTGCAACAATCAGAGGAGTATTTGTTTTAACGTTTTCTGTTCCTACCTCTCTATCCTCACCTATTAAGTAGTGTTGTAAACAAGCAGACTTACAAACATAGCTGAGAAACCGTGGTCTAGCAGCGCCAAGAGGGCATTAGGTGTAGAATTGTTCAGGAAGACTCATACTGAGGGGACTGGAGAGATGGCTCAGTGGTTGTGACATGGTAGTTATGGCACTTGCCTTCAGTGCCTAAGGACCTGGGTTCAATTCCCCAGTAAGCCAGATGCACAAAATGGTGCATGCATCTGGAGTGTTTGCAGTGGCTAGAGGCTCTGGTGTGTGTATACTCTCTCTCTCTCTCCCTCTCTTTCTCTCTCTTTGTATCTCTATGCTTGCAAATAAATAAATAATATATTTTTTAAAAAAGAAAGACTCATACTGAGAGAATTATTACTATAGTATCTGTCAATTCCCTTACAAACCCTTATTTAGAAAACCTTTCTTTATGTGGTCTGCCTCTGATTCAATGGAAACAGCAGAAGCAGAATCCTCAGACTATTTATTGGAAATAATTAGTGACAATTGTTCAATATTATAACTGCCTGATTAAGTGATGCAAGCTGGGGGAAATGAGATACTGATCAAGATAACTGAAGGAATGGAGGCGTAATGCATGGCATTAGGAGGTTTGAGATTTTTGATATATTCCCAGGAAGTTAGCTGGCAAAGTACATTCAGGGCTGCGTGGATGACTAGAAAAAAATCCGGAGGGACCTACCCTCTCAACTCAGATTGATAATAAAGTTCTTCACAGGCAGGAAGTGATAGCTAAGACAGAGTTGGAAATTTATCAAGTATGGAAGGTCTGTACCTCTCCCCCATACACAGAGACCCCCTAGCAAAGAGAGGGAGACAATGACTCAGTAAGCAGACTAAGTAGAGACTATGAGGGAAGCTGACTGTAAGTTATCCCAAGAGCTATATAGGTAAGACATAGCTATAATCCCAAATGTCAGGAGGAGGAAGCAGGAGGATCACAAGTTTCAAGCCAGTCTGTTTCAAACAACAACAACAACAACAACAACATAATAATAATAATAATAATAATAATAATAATAAGAAGAAGAAGAAGAAGAAGAAGAAGAAGGAGAAGGAGAAGGAGAAGGAGAAGGAGAAGAAGAAGAAGAAGAAGAAGAAGAAGAAGAAGAAGAAGAAGAAGAAGAAGAAGAAGAAGAAGAAGAAGAAGAAATTAATAACAAAGAATTCCTCTAAGGAAGGTATTAGATAAATAAACAACAATGACTCCTAAGAAAAAAGTATTTTTCAGAGATTGATTTCATAAGGAATTAGCCAAGACAATTTTGGAGGCTACTACATCCTGAGTCCCCAGATAAACAATAAGAAAGCTGATGGTGTCTTTCTATTCTGAAGGCTAAGTGACTCAGGGAAAATCAATGTTTCAGTGCAAACTTAAGAGGGAGCAACAGTTAGTGACAGCTCTACACTGTAAATATTCAGTAGGATACTACCTTTACAAAACTCCAGTGTCTCAGTAACAGGTTTGATGGGCTCCATTGAAAATCCCCAAGGGGCTGAGAAACAGAAGTCAGTAGGAGCAGCAGTGTCCCGGGAGCTCCCTGAATCTCCTTCGTGTTTACAGGATTCTGAAACTGGATACATCAATGTGACTTCTCCAAAAAAGACACACAGACTTCAAAAACAAGACCAGAAATCAGAACTATGAAGTCACTGGGTCCAAAATTGTATGGACCTAGCCTTCCAACTCAGAACATGGATGTGGAGATGAACTATGTATGACAAGGAGGAAATTCCACAGAGCCCCACTGGATATCAAAATGGCTAATAAATTCATTGAACCGTTTCTCAAAAAAAAAAAAAAAAAATAGAAAGGAACAATTCCTTTTTACTTGTGGGAAGAACATCCTTTCTTTTTATTCAGTCACTGAATGTTGAATTTATTGAAGCCAGAGGCTGGGAAGATGGCTCAGCAGTTAAAGGTGCTTGGTAGCAAAGTCTATTAGATTCCCCAGTACCCATGTGTGGTAGTTTTGAGTAAATGTCTCCCAATAGAATTTATTATAATTGTGAATTGTCTCCAGGCTTCTGGCTGGAGGAAGTGTCACTTTGGCCTGGCCTCCTGGGGTCATGACACCCTTTCTAAATTGGATGCAAAATTCTAAGGATACATATGCAAAACAGCAGCCAGAACTCCAAGTCTGGCAGTTCTGCATTTTGTGAATTACAGTGTTACGGTGTGCTTGCTTGAGGTGCTGGTGATGGGTTTCTCTCTCTGCTTGCTTCTGTGAAGGGGAACCAACCTTTTCCTTAACTTCCTCTGGATTTATTAGTTCGATAAATACTTTCCTCCCCAAAATTGTGCCTGGTTTGGAGATTCATCCCAGCAGTGTGTGACTGACTACAGCACCATGTAAAACCAGATGCACAAAGTGGCACATGCATGTGGCAAGAGGCCCTGGCACACCTATTCATATTCTCTCTCTCTCTCTCTCTCTCTCTCTCTCTCTCTCTCACACACACACACACACACACACACACACACACACACTCACAAATAAATCAATAAAAATATTTTTAAAAATCATTAAAACCAAAAATTTGGAGTTCCTCGACAATGCACCAGTTTACACCAGCACACCAATAAGATATGAGAATTTTGGAGTGTTCCCAGATACTTACTTGTCTTATGAATTCAAAGAATTGAAATCCACAGACCAGAGGGTAAAGTTTAGAGAGACATAATTAGATTAAGAGAACAAAAAGGAGTAATTATGAAGAACTTTTGCCTACGAGAAAGCAGGAGTAGGTAAAGCCCCAACTAGGGTCATTTGTAGGTTCTGAATGGGGGCTGAGCTAACTAGCCACAATGTTTTTTTTCTTTAATTATATCTTTATTATCCATAATTAGATACACTGAATTAGCAAATAATGTTTTGGTACCCCCAATTCCCCGATTCCCCTGTTCCCTGTCCCCAATCAGCTGGATATCCTTCTCCATGGGGAGTCTGGATCAGTCCATGGGGTAGGGGGTTATGGATAGTCTAGGGGTCAACCCGGTTCCATCCCCTTTGTATGTTGTTACTGAGGGGGGCCATATCTCTGGGAGTTCTCCCTCACCACGGCTCTTACAATCTTTCCGCCCCCTCTTCTGCTCAGTTCCCTGAGTGCTGTGGTCAGCTTTCTAGTTGCTGCACAGAAAGAACCCAAGCAAAAGCGGCTTGTGGATGAATGGGTTTATTTGGCTTACGGACTCAAGGGGAGACTCCTTCCTGGCAGGGAAAACGATGGCATGAGCAGAGGGCTGGACATCACCTCTGCCACAGCACTGCAAACAATGGCAGGAAGGTGTGCCAAATACTGGCAGGGGAAGCTGGCTTATAACCAAATAAGCCCGCCCCCAACAACACAGCTCCAGTGAGGTTGTAAAACCCAAACTGCCATCAGCTGAGGATCGATCTATCAGAACACTTTCATTTGTTTGTGGGGGACACCTGGATCAAACCATGACACTGAGTCATGGTGGGTGAGTATTAAGTCTGTTTTATTGTTGAGGTCTTAGGGGCCCCTGTACTTCTGCTATAGGTTGTGTTGAAGATCGTTGGTGTCTGTCTTAGCCACAATGTTTTAATCAGGTTTAATGTTTCCAGAAATCTTATTTCTAAGAAAGGAGAACTCTTCCCTAGCGAGGAACTCAGGTGGGCTATAGAAAAACAGGTCTAGGGAATTCCCTTAGATGACAGATAAGGTACATTAACTTCCACTGATTTTCTTGATGTTTGTTGGATTTAACTGAAATGAAAATTTTGTAATTACATATCCCTATATAATATTGCTGAGGGGGCAAGAAAAAAACTTAAGGGAAAATATTATGTCAGATGCTTTTGTATCACTTAGACAAAATAGCTGACATGAACGACTTAAAGAAAATTTTGTTTTGACTCACAGTTCAAGAGATTTCAGTCCATATTCCTTGGTTCTGTTGATTTGGTCCTGGGGAAAGGGGGGAGTATGTGGAGGAGGAAGCTGTTCACCTCATGGCACATAGGAGGAAGAAAGTGGATTGAACTAGGGATGAAGTATAACCTTCAAGAGCATGCTACCGTGATCTACTTCCTCCAACTAGTTCCCAACATCTCTGTTGTGGTTTGAATGTAAAATGTCACCCACAGGCTCATGTGTCTGAACATTTGGGTCCCTGCTCATGGCGCTGTTTGAGAAGATTGTGGAACTCTAAAAAGGTGAAGACTTGCTGGAAATGTGGGTCACTGTGTTGAGCTTTGAGTTTGTGTAGCTTGACTCTGGTGCAACGTGACTAGCTGCCCTTCCACTATGGCTACCATGAAAGTCCCCTTCAAATCTAGAAGACTAAAAACAAGCCTTTTCCCTCCACAAGCTGATTTTTTCAGGCATTTTTGTCCCAGCGATTAGAAAGTAACAAAAACAACCCCCTAAAATAGTGCCACCATATCCGTGACTTTTCTCATTGCTGTGATTAAATACCTAACGAAAATAACTTAAGGAGGAAGCATTGATTTTAGATTATAGTTAGAAGTGCTGTGGTTCATCTGGGTGGTGAAGGTATGGTAGAGAGATGAGTGTACAGCTCCATTTCTCCTTTGAATTCTGTCTAGGACCCAGCCTAAGGAACGGTACCACTCAGAGTGGGTCTTCCCACTTCAATTAATCTAATCTAGAACTCCCTCCCAGGCTTCCATTTCCATGGAAATTCTAAATTCCATCAAGTTCCACCTGAGGGTCAAATGTTGAACACTTGAGCCCATAAAGGACAGTTTATATCCAAGCCTGCCCCCCCAGAGGCTCATGCCCATCTCATAATGCAGTGAGCATTGAGTTCATTTAAATGAGCCCTCATAGTCTTAATCCCAACATTGTTCAAAACTTTCAAGTTCAAGAATCCTCAGAAACTTAAGGAAGAGCAGTAGCTATGAGGTCTTCTTGAGCAACACAAGGAAGGTTGCATGCTTCCAGGATATGATGCCACAAAGTAAATGTTGCTATTCCAGAAGGAAGGAGGGAAGAAGAGACCAAAGCAAGACTCAAACCTAGCAAGACAAATTTTCAACCCCTATTTCCAGTATCTAGGGCATGGGCTGCTAGGATGATCTTGACTCGAAATAACAAACCTAGCTCACATGGCTTCTTTCTTGGACTATTTATTCATTATTGCCTGCAGTTTTTGTCTGCAGAAATTACACATTCTTGACATCTGCAACATCCTGGGGTCCCCATAGCAGCTTGGGTTTCTTGCTTCCAGCTCCACACATTGCCCTTCAGGGGCTGCCTATAGGGATTTGGATGCTGCCACATGTTTCTTGGCCTCCCAGGTCTTCCTCTGAAATCTGGATAGAAGCCTCTATAACCCTGGAACCCTTGACACCTGCGTGGCCACCAAACCAGCATTACTGGATGACACCAAGATCTGCTGCCTGGCAGCCCAGGAAAACATTTCATAGGGGACCTTGTACATGTAGGGTGCCTTGGAGCTCTCCCTACAGCAAGATCTTCCAGATGAGTGAAGTGAAATCCTTCCTCACTATTATAGTTCAGGCTGAACTTGACCTCATGGTGATCCCTCCTCCTACCTCAGCCTCCTGAGTGCCAAGTTAACAGGCATAAGCCATCACCGCCTGCTGACTTCTTCTTAATTGTGGGAATCTATTTAGCAACTATTCCCTCCTTGGAATTTTAAATATGTTTCTCTTTCGGTCAAATTATACATCTTTCAAATCTTTTTGTTGCCAATTCTTACTATAAACCTGGCTAAAAAGTGGCCAGTAATAACCATCCCAGAGCTGGAATGGCATGCGACACTGAAATTTCCTCTACCAAATCTTAGTGCATCACTTTTAAATTCAGCCTCACTAAAAGTTTTAGGACACAAAGAAAATGTAGACAGTTTCTTTCTCAGAATGTAATGTGACCAGCCTCTAATCCCAGAGACCCAATGAAGTCCTTATTTGCACCTTAAACCTTAAGAGCCTGGCCTTCACTGTCTGCATTCTTATCAGCATTCCCATCTTCTAAGCTCCCAATAAAACCACTCATTAAGCTTTACTTCTGGCATTTAGAGCTTCTCTGCTTTAAACTTTACCAAATCCCTTCCACAAACCACTTCCAAAGGCTTAAGAAGCAAGCAGTTAGTCAGGTTTAATTACAGCGATGACCCCCCACTTCTCTAGCACCAAGTTTTTGTTTCAGTTAATTTCCTCATTGTTGTGACAGAATATCCCACATATACAATACGAAGATCTCAGAGATTTCTATCTATAGCCCTTGGTTCTGTTGATTTTGGGCTGTGGCGGGAGCATGTAGATGAGGCTGTTCGCCTCTTGGTAGTCAGGAAGCAGAGAATGAGGAGAGAATAGGGGCTGAGGCATAGCTTTCAAAGGGATGGCTGCTGAGATCTACTCTCTCTAGTCAAGCCTTACCTCCTCCAGTTTCTCCCAACTTCCAAAATGGAGCTAGTGGTTGGGAAACAAATGTTTAACACATGAGCATGTGGAGGCCATTTCATATTCAATGCATAGCAAATATATAATTCTTTGTAAATCATATACCTCTTATTTCATTATTCATTCCAATATCAGCACATCAACAAAACTTTCAAACATGTGCAATCCAGACAATGATCAGCCAGTAATGAAATTCTGTCATCTAAAAACAATGCCTTTGCACTTATCATTTTATCTTGCTCTTGTGTATGTCTATTTATCAAGGTAGAAGAAGAAAACATATTTTATTAAGTGCCAGTTTTAATGTATGGCTTGTATAATTTTAGATATAATGGATAACTTTGAAAGATGTAGACCGATGATATATTGACCTACATTTGTGTTCCCACTTTGGACCTCACTGATGTTAAGAATGGACTCTCCTACAGTATCTAACAATGCATCAAATGGAGGAGGAAGGGGACAGAGCTTGGGGCACTTCTTGAAACAGCTCCTCCAATGACACATAGAGAATGGTAGAAATACTTACCAAGTGCTCTCTACTTTGGATGAATTTTTCAATTTAATTTCCATATGTTTAATTTTCATGATGCATTTAGTGATATTCTAGAAGACAATATACAAAGAGAGGGTGACCCGGAATTCATTACATTAGAAATAATCTTTCCAAAGAAGTTTACATCAAACTCACAAAAATATACACTAAAATATTGATTATGATATGTGCTGACTGAATATCTGAATTTAAAAGAGGCAGTTGTTTATCTGTCAGTAGGTAGAGTCTAATCTAGTGTCTTAAATACATACAATAAAATACAGTTAGATAAAATGAGAAAATCATAAAAGAGGAACTTACTTACAATGTAAGTACATGCTTTAAATTTATAAGCATGGCACCAAAAAGACCCATGTATTATACAGTTGCCACAGAAAGCCTTCATAATTGCTGAGCAAATTTCATGTATGGTTGCTGGGGTTATTTAGAATTCTACCTTGAAATGGCATTAGCCAAAATGGCTTTTTTTCTTCTTGAGTCATGACACCAACTTTTAACTTCAGGAAATAATTTAGGCATATGACAAACATCCGTGGTTAGCCCTATCTACAAAATAATAGCTGCTTTCAATTCTTCACAAAAAGTTAGAGGCTGCAGACATTATAAAGGTCAGAGAAGTAAACTCCATCTCTTTTATAGAAAGAAAAAAACAACTTTCAGCACTTTTGACTTCAACTGTAGCAAGGGCTGATGTCACATTACAATTCTAGGAGGGTTTGATTGACAATACTGCATGATAGCCCATCCAAAAAATTAATCTGTGTTGGAAACAGTGAGACACCCTGGAGACACTAAGTCAGGTGGCTCTTTTTCACATTTCTTGGAGATTTTTAAGGATTATACTTACCCTCCTGTCCTTGAGGAAAGAAACCCTGCAGACATCAGAGCAGCATTTCATGTCAGTATTTTTAGCAGGTCAGCTATCTGATCTGGTAGCTTGGGTCTTCTTCAGAATCACACTGAAATGTCACTTTTGTTCAAAAGATAGTATCGTATCCATGCCAGATACCTAGGTGGTTGGGCCACGTTGGGCCATGGAAACCCTAGCTCTGCTGATGGAAGAGCATCAGAGGGGATCACAGGGCTCCTTTGTCAGCCTTAGAAACCCCTTGGGAACCATGGAATTCCAAAGTCATCATTCATCAAGAATTTCAGGATGTCACATGGCAAGTGTTGTTCTTTCAGCTAAGCTTGAGTTTTAACAGGCAAAAACGAGCAAAGAGGAGAAGGGCTTTTGAATGTAATCCCCAAACAGGCAAGAACCAAGCCTTCCTCATATCTGATGACTGAAAGATTCAAGTGTGGGAATGAAATAACTTTGAAGTTCAGACACTAAAATAGTGGAAGGGCCTCAAAGGCAAAATTTCAGCTCAGATTCACATGCCTGCTCTTAATTTTCTCAATTATCTTCAACCTGTAAATAGAATCTACCCGCTCTGACTTAATCAGTGACCTTGGTAATCAAAGAATAACCCAGGTCTTCCAGAAAAGCAATGTTACAACTCAGTGTTTCTTCTTCGCTTCTTCTCATCCGACTCTGTGGCTTCAGACAGTGATAGACTTGCTTTAGCTTTTTTTTTCTTATAAAATACAAAAGAAAATACCTTTGCAACGAGAATATATATATATATATATATATATATATATATATATATATATATATATATCAACATGATAATAGGTTTTAAAAGGGTTCCTTTCAGCCCCTTTCTCCTGTAAACTATCAGAAAAATGACAGAGAACACAATCCCTTCAAGTTGGGAGGCCGACCACAAACTCAGCCACTGGAATTGTGCCCTATGTTGAAGGAAAAGATCACAGCTATTTTACTTAGGAACAGATAAAAATACCATGTGCAGAACAGCCAGGGAGAGAGAGCTATCATTTCCCCCCTGACTTCTGCTTGCAGCAGTCTGCTGAAAGATGTCATGGCTGACCGACCCTCAAAAATAGGAACTGTGATGGTGATATATTGTGGCCCTTGAAGAATTTAATTGTCAAATTGACATTTATCAAAAGCTTTAGTGCATTTAAAAGATAAATTGTGCGAGTTTGGTTCAGATCAAAGAGCCCCTGTCCTTCTCCATTCATAGCTCGGGCTGCTTCAGCAGATAAGTCATGTGTGAAAAATGATCCCCTTCCCCTCCCAGGTCCTCTAAGTACCGCACTGGTGACAGATCATCAGAAATTTAAATGTTAGCCTCTTCGGAAAGTTCCAAAAATAATGGAGGACCCATTGAGACCATTTGTATTTGAAAAGAATGCTAAATAATTTAGTGTTCTGAAGCAAGGATGCGCTGTGCTGGGCAGATAAATGATGAAACCCCAGCACTGGCTCTCTTCAGCGGTTGCCACACTAATTACAGATCAATTACTTCCCCGTTGTTTGCAACCTTATCAAAGAATGGTAAATTTACTGAGAGCCAAGTGTGATAAGATGACTTTTCATTATTACAGTAGATTTGTTGAAACAGCTCCGACCCTAAGATTAATAAGAGCTCTCCCAGAGGTAATAGCATCCATGCATATATGGGGAGAATTTAAGAGCTGAAAACCGGATTCGAGGTACTATCATAGAAACCCTTCCTCTCATTAATCGTTATCATGAGTACGTTCATAATGCAGGGAAATGACCCAGGTACTGGGACTTGCCTAAAACAATGGAGCCTTTTGCTCTCAAAGAGGCACTCTGAGAAATGAAGGGAAAGTAGACATATTTTGGTTCGGAAGCAAGTGAAGAATTCACGTGGGGTGGGGGTGTGCAAATGTACACACACACTAATGTGTATGTTCTAGCTGAATTCCATTTTGGTTGGGACATCGCAATGAGGTGGTCTGTCTAGTGTCACTATAAAAAGAATTGTCACAGGCTTTGAGGAGGAAGTCTGTGGAGTCCCTTCAGAGCTGAAGCCAGTCAAAATTTAGGGTGAGGCACACATCTTCCTCCGGGATAGCAGAGGCCTTTTTCTGGGAGAAAAACCAAGATTCATAGATGACAAAGAATCTTTTAATTTGGAGTTTATGATATATACTATTCTTTTTATAAAAAAAATATGCATTTGTTTTTGAGGCACAGAGAGAGAGAAAAAGAGGGAGAGACAGACAGACAGACAGACAGACAGACAGACAGAGAGAAATAGGCATGCCAGCCCTCTTGCCATTGCAAACAAACGTCAGAGTCATGCTCCACTTTGTGCATCTGGCTTACGTGGAGACTGGGGAATTGAAACTGGACCAGCAAGCTTTGCAAGCACGTGCCTTTAACCACTGAGTCATGTCCTCGGCTCCAATATATACTATTCTTCACAACACATAGAGCTTTAGAACCCTATGTTTGGTCCTGTGTTTTTAAACTGAGAAGAAACTACTCATTGAGGAACACTTCCATTGAGTGAATTCTAAGACTAGTCCACCTGTCTACCTACTGCACCCTCACCCAGGCTCTTGCATATGCTCAGCCCACACTATACAACTACTGATCTCTACCTGAAGACACCCTCACAGAGCAACCTCCTGTAGGCCATGGCTTTGTGCCCCCTTATGACCCCAAGTTTCACTGGGCACCTGCACATTTCGGAATTGTTCATTCAAGTTTTCACCTCACTCTTGTTTCACAATTTCTGCTCTGAGCAGAGGAACCTTGGGGCAGGGGGGTGTGTGTTGAAAAGCACATTCCATCAGGACTTGGGTAAGTAACTAAGACAGAGACACAGGAGGCGAGAGTCAGTGTCCAAGGAATGGGCAGTGTTTATATGACATTATGACAATTCCATAAATTATTCATATTTTATGATTTTTATTTTATTTTTTTGTTTTGTGTTTTCTAATGTTTTTGTGTTTTTTAATTTTTGTCTGATTTATAATGGAAGCAAATCATGTGGGTGAGGATCAGATAGACCTCTGTGAGCGGAAGGACTGGTTAGAAAGGGGGAGATGGGAGAGGTTGGGGGGATCTAGGAGTAGATTCGTCCCTTTCTTTGTGGATTGCTGCTGATAGGTGTATGAACTAAATGCAGGTTGGCATAAATGATCTTTAATTTCTGAATTCTCCTCCATTATGCACTATGCGATTAGCCTTATTTTTAAAGCATCCTCAAATAAAACTAAGTGTAAAGAAAGAAAAGAATTCCTTCTGTTGAGCTGCCTAACGTGTTTCAGTCCAGCCTGGACTACGCAGTGAGACTTCCTTAAATATCCAAAAGAAAATGAATGTTGTTCTCCTAGGTTGCTGCTTCCAGCACCAAATGTGAACCCTCACTAACATTTTCAGTGGGTCTGTCTGTTCCTTACGGGGTAAGCCACGGCAAACTTGAAGTTCCCAGGTAATTTAGCAGATTGGAACAGGGGCTTGAGGAACACACAGAATATTTAATTTGGAGAAATAAAAGAAAGATGCTAATGATAAGGAAATGATAACATAAACTTCCTGCTTCTAATTTAATCCAGATCCATACAAACTCAGCTCGTGTGAATCCCTGTCGAAGGGTCTGGAGAATAACTGTCACCCAATCTGCACCTATTTTTCAAGCAATGAGAGCTATAGACACCAAGAAAACCAGGTGCAAAGTAAGGCAATGTGACCTCCATAGTAATACTTGTGACAGATTCACTTTGCGTCTCTTTTGACACTCCAAAGAAATGAAAGCAAAGACTGTATGTGATTAACCAAATAAGCGCCTTCTTTAAAAACCGTTCTCCATTGCAGTCTTAAAGAAGATAGCAGGAACACAAAGAACCACTGTTTGCATTTTTTTTTCTCTTAATGGGCCCAAGTCAGGCTATTGGTAAGGTGATAATGGAGAGAAGAATGCTCTGGAAAGGCTTTGAAAAATCACACAGTGGAGGCCAGACCTGAATTTCTCCCCTCTCCCAGCTCTCCTCTCTTATGCTTGGTGTGATTTAACTCACTTTTGATGGTTATTTGGGCACAGCTGCTTATCACTTTGTACATTCTTGCCACAAATTTGTTTTTCTTTATTCTAAAAACCAGGCTAGGAAAACCAAAGTGTGTGTGTGTGTGTGTGTGTGTGTGTGTGTGTGTGTGTGTGTGTGTGTGTGTGTGTGTGTGTGTGTGTTGCGCAGAGGGGGAAGGGAGCAAGGGAGCTGGTGTTGTGTATGAATTACACATGTTGAGACCATTTAGCATGGACTATCTTGAAGCAGATGTGTTTGATATATTCAAACATGCGCATATTCAAAAATCATGAGAGGTGTTAGCAAAGCAGATTGGTTCTCTTGATATTTCCTGCCCAGAATGCTAGTACAAAGGATCACTTGATGAAATTGAAAGGCCAAGATTTATGAAGGAGGGAGTGGAAAATGAAAGGAAATTCCACTTCACATTACATTCACTCAACCTTTCGAATCTGCCTCCATGGAAATCCCCGATTTAATACTGTGGAGATGGATTTTAATAAGGTTAATTTTCTGACCGATGTTACCACTTCTACCAGATTTAGCTGAGATTATGATAAAAATAATAAAGTCTTATCTCTGGGTTGTAAACCATCCCCGGAATGATGAAATTGATTCTGTGCAGAACGTTGGCAAAGTTATCCGAGGGAAGGGTTGGATTGATTTTCCTTCTTTAAGGAGCACTGCCTTCAGATCATTTTGGAACTGAAGAACCTTTTTGCTTTAGAAAATATTTCTCACAGCAACATGAAAGCCATGTTGTTGAAGAGATGGATTCATTTTTGAGCGTTAACGATCATTTTCCAAAACCCTACGTTTAAGTCTCGTTTTAAGAATTTTTTTTCCCATCATGTATAAAGAAATACATGCTCATTTGAGAAAATGCAGAAAAAATTGAGAGAAGGGTGGGGGAGCTAATAACTCTCAGACATTGGAGTGAATTTTTTTTTTTTTTTTGCTTAATCTTATATTTCCTATACCAAGAATTTTTTTTTTTTTTTTTTTTTTTTTTTTTTTTTTTTTTTTTTTTTTTTTTTTTTTTTTTTTTTGCTGGCTGACTAGTATATCAAGCATAGATTCATGCTTATTTAGAATTTTGGGTCTTGCATTTCTGACCTCTTAAAAGTATCTTCTGTGTTATTGCATTACCTTTACAATCATTGCAGTGGTTTTATCACATTTCAATAAATTCATAAATAGTGCTTTACTTACCCATTCCAGTACGATTGAATAGTTAACTTGTTTTTCTTTTTCGCTGTTTAGAGTTGTTTCCTTGGAACAAATTCTTACAAGTGGTGTGTTACCATGCTGAAAAGCATGAATATTTAAAATGATCTCACTGATTTGAAATGCAAATAACAAGGAGAAATAAATTGATGGGTTTGTTTGATTTCATACTTCAAAATTCGCATAACAGGGCTCTCCGTTAGGTTCTATAACAAAGACATGACTTGTAAGCCATTTTGAGTAAGCGGATGTCTATTTCATCCTAAACACAGGACCTGAGGTCCCTTCTGGGTTCTCATGTCCTTTAATGGTACCAATATCATGATAAGTGGCCATCATTTTTATGGGACATCAGCTTCCAAAATGGTTTGTTGACTCTTGCAAGTAGCCTTTTATCATTTTTACATAGCAGCTTCTCAAATTCCCCTTGTGCAAAACATCTACAATTGCTGCCCTGGAGCTTCTCGATGGTTCTTTCCTTTCACTACTTATGGAAAATTGAATTTGCTCTCTTTTTGCCTTTTAGGAGACAGAGTAAACTCACTCAGGGACACTCAAGGGCAAGTTTGCTAACATAAATAAAGGGAGTTGGGCTGGATTTCAGAAAGAATACTTCAGATTGGGGTGGGTGTGTTTTAGATTGTGCCATGTGGGTTTTTAAGAGCAGGTAATTAAAGCATGCTCAGATCACTTACCATACCTTCTGTTCTGTGTGCTGCCCTGCCCTGCCCTGCCCCAGGAACACGGGCTCCCTAGGGAGGTCCATTCAGGGGCTAGAGTCCATCTCAGAGAGCAGGATAGGGGCATTGCATTGTCCCAGCAACACCTAGGAGGTCCTGTCTACAGCCCGAGAGTCACCTTCACCCTGCCTCCAGAGCCAGCTCATTTTCCCTGGACATGCTTAGATTTGTGATGCCCTGTGATGTGAGCTTCTGAGTTCACCTTCCCAGGGAGAAGCCGGAGGGATGCAGAGTAACAGTTATCTTCTCCTTGCTGGGACAAGATACCCCACCAGCAGCGGCTTAAGGAAGAAAGGGGCTATTCTTCCACCTACAGCTTTAAGGGCAGGTCTATCATGGTAGGAAATGGGTGTCACACTGTCACATCAGCAGGCTGGGCTATATCCAGAGGAACACCTCCAGTGACATACTTCTTTCAGGAAGGCTCCTCTTCCTAAAGCTTCCAGAATCTTTTTAAACAGCAACATCTGTCTGGGGATTAAGTACTCAAGCACATTTTACATTCAAGCCACCACATAGGCTGGCAGGGAAAGTTGAGGTGGTCCTGGTCAGGGAACTTTTATGGGAGGAAAGTAAGGTCACGTCCAGCAGAGGTGTCCTTCTGGTGGCACGAAGCTCAGGACAGCCATGGATGCAGCCCAACACAAAATTATAAGTTTTCTTAAAACATTATGAAATGTATCTGTCATTTTTCCCAGAACTCTATTATGTGCTTCTTAAGCAGGAGCTTTGTAGATAATGTTGTGTTGCAATATCATGCAAAATAAATGTACATATGCTTTACAGCCTGTGGGTTACTGGGAATACTTCTGGATTGTACTGACCAATATTTAAATGTTTGTTCCAAGACAGTTTTCTTTGTCCAGTATGGCCCAGAGAAGCCAAAAGGTTGTAAAGCCTGAATTCTAAAGCAACCTGTAGGAGAAGCTTTTTGTCCAAAGTGCTTAAATATTTTAAAGTAAATTGCTAACTTTTTTCAAAGTTGGGAAACTTGACAGGATAACTTGTCTTTTTTCTCTTTCTCAAAGCAATAAAAGGATATGCAGCCTGTGTTTCCACAAAACATTGGTCGGAGTAGCAATTCCCATTCATTAAACATTCTTGCCTAGTCAAAATGGTTCTCACAATCCCCCATTCATGATTCTCTCCTTCCCACTTCAGTCAAGCAGCGCCTGAATTTGTGACCTTCAAGAAAGCAAGGGCATGTCTAGGAAGACGTGCAGGGTGCCATCCATATCTTGCATCAAACACGACAGTGCCTTGTCTTTCTCGTGGAGGCTACAATCTTTCTGTTACAGGCCAATGTCACTAACTAGTCTAATCCCTTGACTAACAAGATTCTTCCCCAGCTGATTGTGCTTAACTGTCAGATCCTTGGTCATTCACCTGCACAATCACATGTCAGATCCTGCTCACGGGGATGTTTTACTCAATGCATTCTTGTGCTATGATTTCAGTAAAGAAGTATCGCTCCCTCATCCAGATTGGTTTCTATGAGAAACTGTAGGCCCTGATTTTCTCAGCCCCATGGGATGAAACCGAGGTCTATAATGGGACAGGGGCATCCTTTCCATCACATCAAATTGTAGAGTAAATTGACTTTTTTCTTTACCACATAAGGCTTAACTTCTATATACAAAAAAAAAAAAAAATCTCATGTTAATTTTTAAATAACATGATGATAGGATGGATGCAACTTTAAATTTCAACAAACAAAAGGTATGCTGGGAATGTAGCTCAGTTGGTAGGATGCTTGCCTAGCATGCACAGAACCTAGGATCGGATCCCCCAACAGAACCTATACCAGGTGTGGTGGTGCCCACCTTTAATCCCAGCAGTCAGGAGGCAGAGGTAGGAGGATCACTGTGAGTTCAAGGCCGACCTGAAGCTACATAGTGAATTCCAGGTCAGCCTGGGCTAGAGCAAAAAATACCAAAATAAATAAATAAATAAATAAGGAAGAAAGAAAGGCTGTAAAATTATGTATATAGCAGTAATTCTTTAAGAAGGGACTCTATGTGCCTATTATAAGTTTGAAAGGGAATAATTCACAATATTACTTGTGATAATCTTTAAGTGTTGAGACGCAAATAAATTTTCCTCTTTTGAAATGCACTTGAAAATTAAGAAATAGTAGATTCCATTATATTTTTTAAAATATTTTATTTATTCATTTTTCAAGCAGAGAGAGAGAGAGAGAGAGAGAGAGAGAGAGAGAGAGAGAGAGAGAGCGCGCACCAGGGCCACCACCTTGTGGTTCTGGCTTATGTGGGTGGGTCCTGGGGAATTGAACCCAGGGCCTTAGGCACTGGAGGCAAGTGCCTTCACCACTGAGCCATCTCTCCAGCCCTCTATTATATTTTTAATTAGATTAAAAGGCAATTGTATGGGACAGTTTTGTTCTAAAAATTTTTGCTGGCAATTATCCAAGTTAAAATAACATTTCAAAATCTTTCTTAAGATATCCATTGTTATAACAAGACTATGCTCTATATTGATGAAATTGAATGCTAATATCAAGCAATTATTTCTTTACACTAAAAGGAACCTTTACCTTTTTCGTATCTCCTGGTCATATATGAGAACAGCCTATTTCACAGAGAACACAATTGGGGTAATGCCCAAGAAGAATAGGAGACAGCTAGCTTCTTTTAGGCAGCTTCAGTTAGAAATTAAGGCCTGGAGAGAGCCAGGAGATGCCACTCCGCATGCCATCTTGCCCTGGCTGGTACAACAAAACTCTTTTTTTTATTTTAATTTTACTTTTTTTTGGTTTTTCTTTTTTCTTTTTAAAATATTTTATTTATTCATTTTCAATGAGAGAGAGAAAGAGAGAGAGAGAAGAGAGAGAGAGAGAGAGTGAGAGAGAACCAGTGCCACCACCTTGTGGAGCTGGCTTATGTGGGTCCTGGGGAATTGAACCAGGGGCCTTAGGCACTGGAGGCAAGTGCCTTAACCACTGAGCATTCTTTCCAGCCCACAACAAAACTCTTGACAGAACTGGAACTTAAGCCTGATCTCCAGTGAACCCCTGCTCTCTACAGTCCAGTGAGCTACAGCCTTCAGCTTGGCCCAGGTGGGCTGACTCTGGGATTTGCCCTCCAAATCGACTAACCACTATGGTTTTCACCTTGCATACCTTAATCTGATGCTATAAAGGTTGTGGTCCTTAGTCCCTCCTCTCTCTTTTGGGGGGATCCTTGGTGTGCAGGTGTCTTGGCTCTTACCTTGTGCTCTTTGGATCCATGTGAGTTTGTCCTCTGGCTGGGTGGGGGTGAGAGAGCAGAGAACTGACTCTCCATCCAAACTTTTCGGTTTGCCTCTGCTTTATAGTTTATAGTTATAGTAAGGGGTAGTTTCTTCTCTTTAATGACATGTATAATTTTCCTCTGATCTCCGAATCTACCCTTCCACTCCAGATCTACCACGTGGGTGCTCTCACTAACTCTAGGCCTGCTACCTGTGGAATTCCTTTTAACCTGGGGGTAACCATGACTGCCTATCTCTTTATGACTCATTTCTCCTCTGGGATTTTTTGGTTTCTGCCTTGATATTGGTCCTGTCATTTCTTTGTCTCACCATCGGTTCTCTTAACTTTCCTCCCCAGGAAGGCACATGGAAGATGCCATGTGTCCTCCCCCACAGTCTCCCTACACAAGCTCCTACATTCTACCTTTCCCATGCTTATGATTCTGCTCTGGTCTTCCTTGGAAACCTCAGTTTCTTTTCACTTTCTACATGCAGTTTTCCCCTAAAACTACATTTGTAAGCTATGCAGTGTTTTCCACATGAGAGCTGGCTCCGGCCTTCCTTCCTAGATCCCAATCCCCCTTAAATAAACTCCACAATTTGTGACTTGTCCCTAAATAAACTTAATAATTCACAATTTATCCTTCTCGAGTCTGTCTTTATTAATTCTTTATTAAAGTTAGGACAGAACCTAAACTTGCAGTTCATAAAACTAGAGAACCCCTCCTGAGCCCCCAAATACCAGGAAACAAGAACAAAACATGGAAGGCTGTAAATTTGATATTTAGAAACCTGTAACTGATAATTCTTCTCTCTTTCACTTCTGGTTTTCATAGGATATAGATTTATCAACACGACAAGACTGTGATTGCTCATGGTATAGAAGTTGAACACTGCATACCCGTGTGACCAGGTCATTTTAGCATAAAACGAGAAAATGAAAGCAGATTACTGTGAAACCTTGTCAAAATGTGAGTTTTGTTATAGGAAATCCATTAATATTTTGCTTTCTGGGAAAATATGTCACGTGAACAGTTTTTCCCTTTGCTTTTCAATAGATATTAAATATCATTTACTAATGAGGCAAGTAGACATCCATTTTAAAGGTAAACATCACACTCTAGCAATATCTATTAAGATATTGTAGTTTGCTATTAATGGAGGAAGATATTAAAGGAAGGCAGAACTCAAAGGGAAGAATGTTTCAGAACCTTTTACTGGCTTATTTCTGTTGCCAAGAGTTATCACTGCATTGAATCAAAGTGAAGCTAATTATCAGCATGTAGTTAGATATCCGTAAACAGAAGTTGGGATCTTTATAAACATCTCTTATTTCTTGTCTGGAGATAAATCTAATACAACAGTTAGAGGACCATGGAAATTATTCTCACCAAGTCACTGAGCCAGTTTGAAATGACTTTACAGAAATGTTTCCCCTCCGGTACCACTTGTGTCCTGTGCCCACAGTGCTCTGTGTGCTGATGGGCCTCTAGCTTCTCTCTCTGGCTTCATCTTTCTCTCAAGCTTTACTTCAAAAGCACATGATAAAGGCCATTCTCCCAGGCATATTTTCTAGTAGCAACTATTAGCACTTTCTGTTATTCTTTCCCCCCACACACAATATATGGGGGAGAAGGTAAACTCCTTTCCAAAATCATTGTGTTCCTTTCAGCTCCATACAGAAGGGGCCACCTGCAAGCCTTTCTGTACCCTTCCACAGAGCAGGCCAAGGAATTGTGTTTTCCACTCCATGGGTGTTATTGGTGCGACTGCTGAGAACACCCTGAAACACAATGGTCATGTTTTGAGAAAGTAGGTACAAAGTAAGAATTCAAAATTTCCTAGCTTTTATTCTAATCCAATAGCATTCTGTCTTACCAGCTCCCTTCAGGTGAACAGGGTCTTGGTCTGACAAGTATCACTCACTCCCTTTGTGGCAAGGAGACTCAGGTTGGCATGAAGACAGCCAGAAACAGACCAGGGCTGGCTTGTTCCTTCATTAATTCAATGACCATGAAAAGTAAACTTTCCTGACACAGTTTTGTGGTTCACTGCCTTTATTCCCCCCATCCTTTTAACTCTACCTCAATAATTAGTCCGCCTCAGACAGCTGAAATTTCAGTCCCTCTGAGAGGTGGGAAAACATTTTAAAGAGCTCTGACTAAAGCCATTAGCCTATACTGTATTTTTAGAAGCCTCTTCCACTTGGAATGAGAGAAAGCCAGAACCTGGGCAAATTAATGAATACTAAATTCTTGATTCGTATTCTGCTCAGACCAACTAAATATCCCAGACTACAAAGAAAAAATGAGCCATTTACTCTTTCTAGTAATAATTGAATTCTTAGGCCCATCAGATATGTGTGTGTGCAGGCATGTGCAATCCACAGAGCATATGTGGAGGTCAGAAGCCAAGTTTGAAAGTCGACCCCATCTTCCATGTTTTTGAGCCAGGGTCTCTCATTGTTCGCTGCCAAGTTGGTCAGGCGTTCCGAGTTCCCCAATGCTCCTGCCTCGGCTTGCTTTTTCCCTGGGACACTAAAGGCACCTAGCATTCCATGGCTCCCTGGCAATCCTTTCTCTGGTTCAGTCTCTCCCTGCTCCAGACTTCCTGCTGTTCACTCAGAATTGCTGCCAAGCTTGCAGCCTCCCTGTCTTCCCTTGAAACACACCCCAGATTCCTGCAACTCTCCAGGTAAGGCACTTGGTGCAAATCGCTCATCTCAGACCTTAATTGGAGTTCAAGTTCTAGAGGTGAGCTTAACAGGAACTACTGCTCTCTCTTTAAGTCACCAGGAAACTATTCTCTTCACCTAAATCAGACCAGTCAGAAGAAGAAGGTGACTGCCAGTTTCTCTTCTCTCCGTGGCTGGCTCTGCCCAGGAGGATGTGTATAGAAAATTGAATTGAAGTTAGTAAACCTAGTATTTACCCTGACCTAAAATCATTTATTTGGAGCTCTTCTTGCTGCCTCTTTTCTGTCATGCTTTATAAACACAATTCTCTAAACTTATTTATGCTTTTCCTCTTTCCAGTTACAACATCCTTTCTCAACTGCGCTCACTCCGCACATGTGACACGATCAGTGGTGAGGTGTCACAAGACATTTGTTACCAGGAATAGTTCCTCTGTCTGCTGCTTGCAAAGCATTTGCTTTTCTTTTTTCCTGGAGGAGAGCTTTCTTGGCTGTAGCTTGTTACTGCTAGAATGACTGGGAAGCCATCCTGGGGGGTCACATGTGAATGCCATCTACCACCGAGGAGTGACACACCGCCTCAGCATTGGATCCACTCATCACATCCAAGAGAGATAATTAGCACTTATTCCAATGGACTCCTAGTCCATGAAATCACGCACCTGGAGAAGTGAGTTCACAGAAGGGATGGGGATCCCTGGTGACTCTAAGACCTAACAACACAGCAGGTCACAAAGGGGCGGCAGCTGCTCCCCTCTGGCTGATTGCTGTTGGAGGTCAAGTTAAACTCTGTGTTACATTTCCATGGTTTCCAGAGATGCACATTTAACCACGGAACGTCTCCATTTGTAGACATAAGAATGCTGGTAAAACGTGGACCCTAATTCACAATTTGTTGGCCTCCATTTAGACCTAATGATCTTCTGCCAACCAGCCTGTTATGTGGGATGCAGTTTGTCATCTCTGAAATAAATAAAATATTAAATAGCAAGATGCACCCGGACTCCATTTAGCACTCAACTCTAAGCGAGATCTGGTGCCTAACTGCAAGGGACTGGTAAGGGAAACAAAGCAAGGCACCAAGTTTGGGTAAAGTCAGGCAACTCATGGTAAGTTGCCTTAGTAGAACATGAAGCCCATTTAGCAGGAAAGCAGTGTAGACAGAATTGAAATCTCATATCTGATCCTAACATTTCTCTGCCACTTAGCTAAGCTCCAGGAAGGTCTGGCACTGGATGAGGCCTTTGCCTGCAGAAAAACATCCTTCTTCAGATACCCCCTCATTGGAGATGAAGGAGGAGATGGCAGACTGTAATCTGGGCCACCACTGGCCAATCAGGTGACAGGAGCACACAGCCCCACACTCCTAAGGGTGCAAGTGGGTGACAAGTTTACACACAGTAGGAGACAAGCCTCTTCCTCCATGTAGTTTCAAATTGAAGGCCTGCAAACAAATCCTCCACAGATTTTATCCCCTTCGTCTGGGCACCTTTTCCAGGACACAAAATGCAGTTGCCAAATTTCCCAGCCCCTTACCAACCTCAGTATGCATCTCCAGGTGTGCGTCTTTTTTTTTTTTAATGTGTCTGATAAAATGTAGACTGTGTTGAAAATGATTTTTCCACAGTCTTCTTACCTGCCTTGTGGATGGAGATCGGGAGCCCTTGGGATGTGGAGCTATTTAAAAATAAATGTGGCATATGTAACCATAGCAAGCGATTATATCAATTCAAAATGGACTTTGCCCTAAGAAAAATAAAAAGCCAAGCTTTGGGGTTTTATTTCATTTACCAGAACCCAAGTGAATTGAGCATGATTGAAGTGCCTGTGTTTGGCTGAGCTCCTCTATGTAATGCTGGCTTGTTGGGCTGGTTTGAGTGGACCCAGCTGTACAACTAAGAAGCCCCTCTGGATACAATCTCTTCTCAGATGCCGAAAATACCTCCTCTTTGAGAAGCTGGAGGAATAATTCTGCTCCAACAATAGGACATTCTTTCTTCTTGAAGGTTTTATTTTTACAGGGAATAGGAATGGAGCAAGAGGTTATTCTCTGCCACAAGGCAGTGCCCAAAGCAGGGACAGAGTCCTAACCTAGTTAGGAGGCTGGGAATTTGATCCAACACCCCGAAGATTGTTCTGTGTTTCTCGTTAGACACAGCACCCTTTGTCCGCATGGCACAGGTGATCCCATGCGCAGGCGTCAAGTCGAGCATCACTGAGATGCTTGGAACCTGACTGTTGTGATTTCTGAGGGCATCTTGCTCAGAAACCTGAGTGCTGAACTATTACCACAGCATGGCTTATGACATGGGAGTCATGCACATTCTCTTCCCACACATTGTTTTGTGGATTGCTGTGTAGCCATAACTTCTGGTGGGAAAAATTACCTTGTCCTTATTTTCCTCTCAGGGTGCACACAGTAGTTCTCCCACACAATCTTGTGAAACGTCATCTCCCCGTTTTTTTTTTTTATTTTATTTTAGCTTACCACTTAGCCTGAAAGTCTTGCTTCTTGATTCAATTTGAACAACTGTGAGAGTTCAGATTGAAACAAAAGAAAAAAAAAAAGCATTACCTCTCTGTCTGATGTTGACTGTCAAATAGGCTAGTGGGCTCCTGGGATTAGACAGAAGATGTGTGTTATCTTTTTGTTTCTGACTTAGACACCGAGGCCAAGAAAGCCTATTGAAAATCAGAACATCTCGTGTGGTTATTTCAGTGGAAAACAAAAAATGAATCATAAACCTTATACAGCACCTCACTCCCTAGGCAGGAAGCATGAACTTAGGAAGTTAGAGGTGGTAAGTCTGCTCACTGGGGAAGCTAAGGTAATTAGATGAATGAGGCAGAACTCAACTTGGAGGAATGGTAGCACTAGGGGTGTGCATTGGCTTTCTTGGGAAGAAGGTGAAAATTTACATTCAGATGATATGAATTTAAGGGTTAGGATGTATGTAGTTCAGTAACAATGCTCACCCACTGAACAAGGCCTGGGTTTCATTGCATCATCTCTGAAAGAAAGGAAAAGAGAGAGGGAGAGAGGAAGGAAGAAGGGAAAGGAGGGAGGGAGGGAAAGAAAGAAAGAAAGGCTGGCAAGAGAAAGGGCAAAAAGAAGGAAGATTTCAACTCGATTCTGTCCCTCTTTATAGCATTCACTTTCTGTCTTTCATTTGAACTTATCTTCCTTACTAAGTAATAAAGGAACACTGTTATATGCTATTATGCTGAAGTTGTGAAGGAAATAGGTACCTCGCCAAAAAAAGCCCATCGTTATTTTTCTTAATTATTTCAGAAATGTCACCTCTGATACCATCCGCTCTTTTGTAACTACAAGGAGAAAATTAAATAACCACGCATTTCCTGAGAGCTGCTTTCCAAAGTTTTCAGTGAATTTTTTCAGACGGCTATGAAACAATTCAATGATATGGCTAAGCCTGCGGGATGATAGGAGACCCATTACGTGTAATCAGGAAAAAAATATTATGGTGTATACAGGCAAACTGTTTCACATAGTTCAGTTAGTTTAGGTTAAGAAATGTTTTCTCTCAGGAAATGCCTTTAAACCAGGGCTACATTTTATTTAATGATGTGGAAAAATTCCACAAAATATCCTTATGAGAAATGTATTTAATTTTCTCTTTTTAAGCCAGTCAGCAAGTAAAGTGAACTGCATATTGCTCACATTACTAACACCGCCTGGCAGTGCAGACTGAAATATGCCTGGTCATGCACATTCAGAGGTAATGTTAGTTGGGAGCCCTTCGGAGGAGGGCTGCTTAGCACTTTCCAGAAACTGATTGACTTCAGCTGCTGAGAATTTCTGCCTAGATATTGACAGATGTTGAAACCCGGAGTAAAGTCCTCTTGCCTTTTTCTGGCCCTGTGTGCAGAGGAATAAACACCAGTGCCCCTTGCCATCACTAAACAAGATTCTCACCTCCCTGCTTTCATGACCACACTGAAGAAGGCATCGTGCTCTGATCTAGAAAAGCCTTCATCAGCCTTGCCATCATGAGGGTAGGCGGGGACTGAGCTGTGTGGACCAACCTCACTTCCCTGCTACGCTGGCTGCTAGCTTAACTCAATTTATCTTTTTCAGGGTTTAATCATAAAACAGGTCACACGCTGTCTTTTCCTGGGTCGTTCAGTTTCTCTTCTGCCCTTTGGTGGAGGTGGGCTGACTCCACTCTGCTCTATAAACATTGCAAGGCAATAATGACATTCTCAAAATATGGGGGATTTGGTTATGAAAACCACTGGGTTGACAGTGATAAAACAGTGTTCTAAATTATCTATCCCCCCTATATTTACAATTTGCAAACTGTAATTTTTACTCCAGGAAAAAAGTAAACTGTAAAGATAGGCTGATTTTTGATAGAGGCAAGTGTGATTGAAAATTCTTGGTGCAAATGAAACGTATCTGATTTATTTAAGATTCCCTCTCTCATTTGACCTTCACTCTTGCTTCAAGCTCAAGGCAACTTGCTTGAGAACTACAAAGAGAATGTGTGCTTTTCAGAAGTCAGTATGCAAAGGAAGATTTTTATGGGCCGGGCTGCTCAGGCATTTTAGTTTTATTTAAGCTGTCACAGGATGTATTTTATAGCATCGACTTCTACAAATTTTAAATATGTATCCTGAGCCTAAAGCTCATATATTATCAGCAAATTGAAGGGAAATATCTAAATTAACTAAATCATGAGCACCATAAAATGGTAGTTCTCAACTCTGGGAAAAGACATGAATTGTGTTAATCTAGTCCTAAAAGTTCATTATTGGGAGTGTTCAGTGTGGTAATCTAAGAAGCATGTGAGCTCTCCCCTAAAGATGATGCATGCTTGTTAACATTGAAAGAGCCTCTGCTTCTACACTATTGATTGACACGGGACCATGGATGACTTTGTGCAGAATCAGTTGAGGCCAGGTGTCTGTCCAATGAGCCAAGAGGAATTGATGTTCTAAAATAGAGGCCATCATCTTTGACGGAGAGATAGATACACTACAATATGCACAGCAGAGGTTTATTATACACTGCTTTTGGTTCTATAGAAAACCTGATGGTCTTTTTGACCAAAGACTAGAAGTTTCCACTAAAGTAAATCTATCAAGGTAAGAAATATGATAATCCTAAATTGCCTGTTGGCTTCAGCAGAATGAGCTCTAGGTGGTCATACTGGGCAAGGGAAAAAATATGACTTTTATAGGTCATCAACTAATGTCCTAGTTTTTTTGATAGCATCAGATTACTTATGAGAGATTAATAGAATAATTTTTATATTTATAGAAGCCATATAATTAATGACTTATAAATATATACCCCTATGGTTTCCTACTATAACCTTTGACATAATATCCTATACTTTTGCTCTAGAGAGGGGAAATAGTAATTTTTTCACTAATTTTCCTAGTTATTAATTTTTTATAGCATTCCTTTTTTTCTCCTTAGCACTACAGGTTAAAATATGGAGTTGCTCAGATTTCATTGAGGGTTTGAATAGCTCAATAAAGTCTCTAATAATTTTTCTCCATCAGAATAAAATAATGCTAGCCTGTTCAATTTCAAACCATGTATTGGTCCATTCATCTTGCATTCTGTGTTTGGAGGCCTGCACCCAAGTGGGTGCCTTAACTCTTATTGTGCTTGGCTATTCTAAATCTTTTTGAGTAAAATCAGCACAATTAATTATGCTCCTCAATATAAATATTTTAGCAAATGTTTTAATATTGGCTTATCACAATGCTTTGTTACAACTATCTTTCCCGATTATGGACATATTATTTATAGGAAATGTTGATTAAAAAATACAAATCAGTTTTAGAAAGCAATGTTAGATTAGCTATTCCCCCCCTATTTTGTTGTCCTTCCCCAGAAACAATTTAAATTGAATATTGATTTTATTTTTCAACCTCAGGATATATCAAGATTGTAAGTGCATATTGATTCAATTAGTCTTTGAAGCAAGTGTTTGAGAATTCAAAAGGTTCAAAGTTTTTTAATTTCTTGTGTCTCCTGAGAACAGCACAACTTTCTAATTTCCCAAAACAATTCCTCTGGACTAATAGATGATGGGACCCAATTCTCAAATCTTTACTCAAGGCAAATCTCCCAGTGGAACCTGATGGTTAGGTTAACAAACGTAGCATGGAGTCTGTGGTTTATGTCCTGACCCATGCTCTGGCCATTCGGATGGGAGGCCTCCTGGGGCCTCACAATGAATACCATCTGGCTTTGGACATTTGAAATACTTACATGTCCTAAGTGTTACGGAATGACTTCCTGGACGATTTTCTTTCCCATCAATGTTGCATGAAAAATGATGGCAGGAGAAATGTTTGTTTTACTTTAAATTTCTTTTATTGAAACTGCATCATTTAAATTACTGACTTTCTATCATATTATTTGTGGAATTTATTTAGGAACCTCGCTACAATATGCTGTTTGTATAAAAGTTTCCCCAAACCTATATTTTGTGTACCTTTTATTGATTTGTCTTATCCCATCTAAAGTCAATACATGCACTTAATAATTTGATCTCAATAATTATATCGAAGTCAACTTTTATTTTCCACATTACCATTCATTTTAAAGATTTCTGGGTTTTTTTTTCCCCTACAGTCGACAGGTCTCTGCTTCATGACCCAAGAATTGCTATTTCTTGTCATTATGATTTACTTTCCAAAAGTGTAGTGACCTGTGGTGTCTTTCACTCATATGTTTATACAACCTGGAGGCTGATTCTAGGATGCTGGGTGGTACATGTGTGTGTGTGCCTGTGTGTGTGCATGTCTGTGTGTTTGTGTGTGCATGTGTGTGTGCATGTGTGTGTGCATGTGTGTGCATGTGTGCATGCCTCTGTGTGTGCATGCCTGTGTGTGGTGTGTGTGTGTGTGTGCATGTGTGCGCTTGTGTTGCTCTCTTCTACGTACTAAATTTGTCCACCTGGATGTCTCTGCTGCTGCTCATCCTATGAAGAACCAGCAACTCGTACACTCTGTCCTGTTTGCTTTTCTCATGGCTGTGATCAAATCCATGAAGCCACATAAGGGAGGTAGGATTTGGATTCATGGTCTTCAGGGATTTCAGTCTGTCATCATGGCGGCAAGAGTGGTTTAGTGAAAGCAGAGGACTGCTGGTCACATCATGACAGGTAGGTACCAAAGAGCTAGATTTCAAAGGATTGTCCCTCGGGGGCTGATGGCCACCAGCTGGGCCTCGTGTCCCCAAAGTTCCACAACCTCCCCAAGCAGTGCAAGCAGCTGGAGGCCACAGTGGAATGCATGAATCTGTAGGGGACATTTCACCTTCAAGCCATGGGGTTCTACATTGAGAGGCCTTCTTTAACGGTCATCTGACTTAGAATTTTTTTGTATTTTATTTCCAATAGCAAGGAGTATGATTAAATATGCCTGTGGTCTATCACAGGGCCTGACACCTATGAAGCAACTTATAAGTATTAAATAACACAAGAAGTGTGTGTTTCGAGACCTTACCAGGATTTAAAATGCTTTTTCTCAATGCTTTTACTAGTTTATGACAATATGTGAACCATCTATGGACAGCTATAAAAATACAAAAATTATGGAAGTATTTTGGGGAGTTTTGATGTTTTTTAAAACAGTATTCATTTTTCATATTTTTATTTTTATTTACTTATTTTGAAGTAAGGTCTCACTCTAATCCAGGCTGACCTGGAATTCATTATGGAGTCTCAGAATGGCCTTGAATTCATGGCGATCTTCCTACCTCTGCTTGGTGATTGCTGGGATTAAAGGCATGTGCCACCATGCCTGGCTGAGTTATCATGTTTTGATTAAAACAAAAATGAAATGATTTTCATTAGAACATAGACAGTATGGTGATACTGTAAAAAGTGGAAACAGAAATGGTAGACAATAAATATTTATGGTTGTTCTGAGGTTCAGTGTCTAGCGGTAGCACTTCTGCAGCCCACAAGTGGGTAGACAGCTAAACCCATCAGCCTGCTGCCTCCTGACCTTGCTTCTCTCTTACCATGACCTCCCGTGCAGCTAATGCACACTTCACTGGAGACCACTCCTCCATACATCGTCCCTCAGGGCTGTTCTTCAGTCAGCAACAATAATGACCATAGTCACAACTACAATTGCTGGGACTTAGGTACCACACAATGTGCCAATCATCATCATTTTAGAACTATTAAGTCATTGAATCTCACAGCAACACTAGTAGAAGACACTGTTTTTAATGCCATTTTGGCTGCTTAGAAAACTGAGTCACTCTTGAGGAGATGGCTCAGTGGTCAAAGACACTTGTGCAAAACAGAGGCACCAAGACGACAAACATTTGAAGCTCACAGCCAGATCGGAATTCAAACTCCAATGAAAGATGTAGAATTCAGACTCATTCTAAAGTCTGTGCAAGTGCTTTCATGCTGCTCGTTCCAGAAAATTCCTTCCTTCATCTGAAATCTGTTTCTTATAGTCTCCACCCATAGAATTGTGCATTCATACAGGCTTAAAGCCTTTAACGATTCGAGAATAGCCCACTCCCTGCACTCCATCCTAAACGGTTCAGTGTCGTTGGTTTTTGTTATGATTTATTTTGTATTTACTGAATCACAAACTTCATTAGATTAGGTCCTCTGAGTCTCAACATTATTCCCCTTTCCTTTTAAATATCTTTATAATAAAGTGAAGCCAGAGTGGAAGAGGAATGGGGTGGTCTATGGTGTGTGTGTGAGGCGGGACAAGTCAGTTGACTTTGTGTTTCTGGGTTGGAGAATATCTTTACATGCTGGGTCTTTCATGAGATAAATGCATTGTAAATTGTTTCTTCTAGTGTGCAGTTGGCTTTTTCATCTTGTTAGCTGGGGAAGAAGCTGTCTGTTTAATGAAACCTTATGATGATTGTTTATTATCAAAATCATTCCTTGTTTTTCAAAATCTTGGCTTATCTCCAAATTAGAAATATATTACTTGTGTTTCCTCTATTTATTTTTTAAAATATTTTTATTTATTTATTTTCAAGCAGAGAAATACAGAGAGAGAGAGAGAGAGAGAGAGAGAGAGAGAGAGAGAGAGAGAGAGAGAGAGAGAGAGAACACCAGGGCCACCACCTTGTGTTTCTGGCATATGTGGGTGCTGGGAAATTGAACCTGGGGCCTTAGACACTGGAGGCAAGTGCCTTAACTGCTGAGCCATCTCTCCAGCCCTCTTGTGTTTCCTTTAAAAGTCTATAGTCTTTAGCTTTTATGTTTAGGATTATTCTACTCTTCAATTGATGTATACGAATGTGTATAATATAAAGATTGAGGTTCTTATATTTTTTTTTCTATATGGATCTCATATTTAGTGATATTTACTTTTTTATTTATTGGGTTCCTTTACCTATCGGACTGCTTTTGGTCCTTTCTCAGAAATCAAATGGCTGCTATACCTGGGTCCGTGGCTAACTTCTCTCTCCTGTTCTGTTCTGTTCTGTTCCTCTGTTAATCACCATTCTCTAGTGTCTAGATTACTATGGCTTTGTGGAATTCTGAAGTTGTGTAGTGTAAGCCCTCAAATTTTGTTTTCCTTTTGTAAGACTGTCTTGAACATTCAAGCTTTCTTCATTTCTGCTAGTTAATTGTAATAAGCATTGTAGAGATGAAATGTCACATCCTATCTCTACTGTTTCTGTAAAATAGGGAGAGTGAGGCATTGCTCTCTTCAAACATATAAACATTTAGCCGAGGATACAAATTTTAAAATAACACACAGACAGTTTGTTCTTATTTCTACTTCACAAAAAGCATATAATGTGATATTAATTTTACAATGAATAATTTTCTTCAAAGATAAGATAAAAAATAATGTAATAGAATACTTCACTATCATATGCAAGCAGTAAGATGATTCTCTTATTTCATCATAATTATTTCCTCTGAGCAGTTGTCTTTAACAAAAAAAAAATAGAGATATAGAGAGGAAATGCTAGTGTTAGGACTCAACCTTCATCTTCCTTATTCTGTGATCGTCATTCTAAGTATCTTCTCTAAAAGAATGTTTTTCTGAATCAAATACAAAAGTACTTTCCTTATCCATTGTTGGATCATTTAAAACCTTGAGCATTACTGTTGCTGGTTCTTTAGCAAAGGCTCAGGCACACCCTGAAATCTTCTCAATGTATTCATTAAAATTCTACATTCATGTGCTTCTGAAGACATCTGGAAAATAAGAGTGGTTCAGTCAGTTTTTGCATCACGTGGCATTTTATTGCCAAAGTCATTTAACCTTCCCCATTTTCACTTCACAGTGTAAACTATTTTCGTAGTGTCTGAGAACTGTGTTATACATGATGCATGTCTTCTTCAAGTCCTAAGCTATCTTTATGTACAACTCAAAGTAAGGATTGTCATGCTCCACTGGTTTCTATCATCCCAGCATGTTGTTGAAATTCCAATTATGATGATTATTTCTGACTCAGCCAAAGAAATTCAACCCTACTGGTTGGATTTTTCAATTTTCCTATTGGCATAGACAGAGTTACTAATATATTTTGCATTAAGCTATGTATAGCACTTTGTACTGAACTCTTTGTTTCACTAGAAATGGAACATTCTTCATTTTTCTTGCTCCTGGGAACCTACACTTTTCTTTAAAAAAAGGACACACTAATACACTGCATGGAGACCTTCATCAGTTTCTGCTTTTTAACTGACTCTCAAATGGGGACTTGAAACCTCCCTGGGTGTCTGCATTGATGGGTAAGAACTGATGCCAAGGTCAGAATGATGGTGTCTTCACTAATGCAAACAGAACAGCTAAAGGAATCACACCCGAGACCTTGGAGAACCTGACTTTGGCTGAAGGTAAATATAGAGAAAGAAAGCAGCAACAATCCAGAGGAAAATATATTTTGCGCATTAACCACTGTCAGGTTCATCAGATGGGGAGAAATAGGGTATAGTTCAAGCGGAGCATGGATGTATTCGTTGTTATAAATATTCTTTTGAAGACCTGAAATTGAACACTAGGGTTTTCTTCCCGGTAGCCATTCATTTGATTAAATAGGCACCATATTTGTGAGCTTTATGGCAATGGCTTTGGTTGAAAGCAGAATGAAAAAAAAAGTACATTCTGAGTTTAATTTTATAAAGATCATATAATAATGGTGACAGGTGGAGCCACGTGGGGGTGGAGGCAAACTGGTGTTCTGTCCCAGACGTCAAAGACATGCTGCAGACATCAGGGAAATGTCTCATGGTCGGGAAAGGTAAGGGAACTCAGCAGGCTGGTCTTTGATACCTAGGGCTTTCGTTTTTAATTAAAGCCCATAACTCTGGTGAAAAGTCATCACATCATCTTATTTTCTACAGGGCATGGATGATTGCTGTGTGAAGGAGATAATGATTGAGAAAAGGCCTGACATGGTGTCTAGAAGGTGTTTTATATTGAACAAAATAATAGAAACTGGTGTTTACTATGTATCAACTCATTCACTGCTCGTGAAATTTCTGTGACGAAAGTACAAGTGTTCTCCCCATCACACACATGAGAAAACTGAGTCTTAGTTTTAGGTTAGTGACTTGTCCAGGGTCACACTGCTAGGGAGTGTTGCTCCTACAAAGGCAGTCAGACTGTGTGATTTTAAACAGTGTGCATCTACCCACAATACCATATTCTGAAGTCTTCCTTTCTTTTTTTTATTATTAGGAGAGAGAGAGAGAGAGAGAGAGAGAGAGAGAGAGAGAGAGAGAGAGAGAGAACACCAGGGCCACCACCCTGTGGGTCTGGCATATGTGGGTCCTGGGGAATTGAACCCAGGGTCTTAGGCACTGGAGGCAAGTGCCTTAACCGCTGAACCATCTCTCCAGCCCCTTGTCTTCCTTTCTTGTGTGGGTATAGATTAAATTCCTAACTCATATTATAAAAGAACTTTCTCAGGTGCTATGGATGGATCAACTTTCCCACATGACGGTCCTCAGAACAGAGAAAACATGGAATGAACGTTATCTTCAGTACCTCTTTCTTCTGGTACACTTCATTCTGTGCAGGGCACTGCTCTGAGACCCAGGGCAGACATAAATCTCTCTGCCTTCTTGCTGTCAACATCCTATCGTACTCCGTAATTGTACCAACTTGAGAGTCTGAGAGTTTTTCCTGATGTCTCTTTGGAATCTCTCTCGCAATAGCCCAAAAGCATCTGTCCTCCTTTGAGTAGGAACATGAAACAGCTGCTCACTGTCACTCAAACAATGTTTTTTTTTTTTTTTTAGACACTCAGAAACCAGTTGCCAGCATTTTCTGTCCCTGTCTTTTCTAAGCCAGACAATTGTAGCTCCAGATCTTCTTTCTTCCTCCTCTTCCTCCCTCTCCCTCCTCCTTGTTCTTCAGATATAAATTTCTTCCACAAAAGGTCTGTTTCCAAAATTGCTGATCATTTTAGTTCCCATCCTCCTGACCCTTTCAACACCCGGATGTTGAGTGTGTCATGAAGACAGTGCCATATAGTATTGAAATTATGGCATCTGGGAAAAATTTTAAACATGTCCACAGGAATATTTTCTGTTGTTTTACAAATTACAGGCAAACCATTAAGGAAAATTACGGCTCTCCCAGTTCTCAGATGGTCTTTTGTCTAAAGACAGAAGGTGGAGTAGTTATATGGTTTTTCCATGTGCTGGGAAGATATAGATGCTTTGGAAAGATGCCTTCCTAAGGGTAACAAGTTATTCACATTTGTGAATTTGAATATGTAACATGACAGGTACCAAAACCTTAGAAATTCAGAGAAAAGAGAAGTCACAGCCTTTTAGGAGAATCAGGCAAAGTGTTAGAGAAGAGGAAGCATGTGTTGGATCCCCAGGGATGAGTAGTATGACCAAGAAGTTGGAAGAAAGAGAAGAAGTTTTAAATAAAAAAAGAAAACAAAAACAAACAAGGAAAACATCAAAAAGCTTGCAGAAATGAAAGAGTATCTCAGAAAAAAAGTTTTATGTCATTCACTTTGGCTCATGTGTTAAAAGACTTAAAGAAGTAGAAGTGAAGCTGGAAATGAATACTGGGGCTAGATCATTGAAGATATGTAAGCAAACCTTGAATTTTCTTTAGGCACATAATTCTGATTATGGCGCGTACAGTGATTGGGGAGGTTAGCAGCTGAGACATTAATTTCAAGTTCAATACAATTGTGATCACTGGAACTTAGGTATATTAAGGACTTATAGGATGAGGGATTTAAAACTTAACATGAAAATCTAATAAAAGAAGAAAATAAGAAAGGACTCTTGGGGCTGGAGAAATGACTCAGTGGTTAAAGTGATTGCCTGCAAAGCCTAGCAACCTGGGGTTCCATTGCCCAGTACCTATGTAAAGCCAGATGCACAAAATGGCACATGCATCTGTTTAGCAGTGGCTAAAGGTTCTGGGTGCCTGTTCTCTCTGCTTGCAAATAAATAAACTAATGAATAAATAAATAAATAAATTAATTAAATACTTTTTAACAAGATAGGGCTTTTGGATTTGATGATTATGCGGTTATATCCCACTTGGAATAGGAAGTTTCAGGGAGGAGAGACAAAACTGAGCAGAAATGAGACAGCAGAGGTGAAGACAGAAGGAGCTTGATGCCCAACTGAAAGACAAGAGATGATTTTGTTTGCTGTTTTTGAGATATGACATTTAAATTATCTTTTTTTTATTGTTATGCCATGGGATTAAATAAATGGATGTCCCAAAGAGGATGAGAACAGATGACAAAGATAGAAGTGTGGTCTTGGCGAGCGTATGGATGGTCTTCTGAGCTCATGAAAGAGTTAGAGCCACATTGTGGGAAAATTTGGGGGTGGAGAGGAAATTAGCTAAGTGCCATATTGTCCAGTATTATTCCTTTCATTAAATGGGTGTCTCCCTCCACTTTAAGGAATGAAGAATTGGCATCAGCTCCATGAAGTGCCAAAGGTTAAGAAATGAATGAGAAACAGCAACATGTGACCAAGCAGTAACGGTCACTAGCACTTGTGAAAGACATCTGCAGGGACATCAGACAGGTTCTTTACCAGAAACCCTAGGGATATACTTGTCTCCATCTCCCCAGTAAAAATGTGTTTTTCTAACAAGCTCCTGGGTGACCATGATTTTGTGTTTTGTAGACTACCCCTTAAAAAGAGCTGGTTAAATGTCACTGGTGGGGCATTTCAGAGGGAGCCTACAAGAATGGCTTGTAAGAAAGAATGAGTTTTGCATATCCCGAACCACAGACTGCATCAACAGTTCTGCCCACTTCTTTTCCTCATCTCTGATCCATGAGTGATGCCCTAAAGCAGCTGGAAAGAGCAGTGATGAGGAAGGGAAAGAAGTCGGAAGTGATAAAGCACCTGACCAAACATTGCCCTCAGCTTCAGGCTTCTCTGGGAGGAGGGGTATAAGCTCTAAACTGGACATGCCTTTGGAATTCCCTAGAGTGACAGAGTCAACAGATTGCAATGCCAAGGGGAGTGTTCCTACTTCCTGCACTAGAACAACGAGGAGTCTTTTCAAAATCTGGCATCAAAGTATAAAAAGAACTAGTCTGAAAAGAATGTACAAAAGCATGAAGTTGTTTGAACCCAGATTCTTTAATGAGCTAATCCCATATGTCCTAAAGATGGTATTATGCAAACTATTCAACAGGTCTAGAGAACTAGGGCCAGGAAAATAGGGCCCTGGAAACCTCACCAGAGAAGTACTCATATACTTAGCCTGGAGAAGATTTGAAACATAATGACAGACTTAAATCACTAAGGGCCTTCATGTCAACAAAGGATTACCTTCTGGGTGGCTATAGACCCCACAATTAGCTTAGGTTCAAGGAAGTCAGGGGAGGAGTTTGCTAGGGATCAGAAGGTATAAGAAGAGAGAACAATGGACGCAATGGCATCTCGTGATGGTCACTTGACTGCACTGTTGAGGAAAGCTTTGCACAGGACAGACGGGAGTAGAATCGAATGACTTCTAAGACCACATCAATCAACCACAGCATTTTGCAGCCTGGAGAAGTTGCAAGAGGGGTTTCCAGAGCCAGGACCATTAGGACCTGCCTGGCTTCCTGTCTTTGCAGCCTTTCGTGTACATCAGCCAACCCTGCTAAAGCCTACGCTGCTTCAGCCCTCCTTGGGCTCTAGGACTCCTCCTGACATATACCCTGGGGAAAAGGTTTTGGTGTTGGTTAGTTGAAATTTGGTAAATAGGCCTTTCCAGTCAGACTTTTCCCTCTTGTTTGATTTTGGGCTTCTTGGGCTGGAGATTGAATCGAGGGCCATGTCCACACTAGCCAAGCACTGTACTACTGAGAGCCTTTTCCCAGCCAGGTATTTCAGCAGGAGCACTGTAGACATCACTGATCAGGACTGGTGGTGTAATGAGACAGGGAAAGAAACAGAGAGAGTTCATGTGTAGACAGGGAAACTAAAAAGACCATGAACACATAAATTATAGACATGGAGAAGGAAGAAGAGTAATATGCCATTGTCCTTGACGCTCAGATGCAGAAGTTCAGTAGGTTCCACTTGTACAGTCAGAGACAGAACTGTGACAAACTGTGCCAATCAGCGTCTTGAGCAGACAGAAAAGCATTGTGTCTCTAGCTCAAACCTTGACATATAGTAACCAGGAGTCAAGAAATTCTTAATCATCCACCTAAAATAGCTTCCAAATGTCCTCAGGGGTGCAAAAAAATATTAGCAGGGTCAGGTGGCTAAAGAATAATGACCGTGACAGCTGCAACCCTTCACATGTACTTCGTGAAACAATTGGCTTTTAGACAATGTCTCCCCAATTTGTTTTCAACTTTTGCAGCCCGAAAGCTCTTTTCAAAACACAAATCTGATCATGTCACCAACCCGTTTAAAACCTCTGAATAGCTTCCCACTGTTCTTGGAATAAAGACCAAATCTTTAATGAGGGGCTGAGCTGGCTTGGCCCCTGTGGCGGTGGAGAGGGGGGGTGGGGTCCACTTTGCAAGCTCTTCTCTGGGACTGGAATGTTCTCCCCCACACAGGCTGTGCTGGTTAGCTCTTACTCCACTTTGTTTTTAGATCTAAATCAAATAGCTCAAATGCCTTCCTGTGTCTCCATCTCACCCACCTGGAGTCCTTTGTTATTGCTTTTTATAGATCTCCATAGATCTTTCTCTAAGGTACTTATTTCAGTTTGTGATTATACATTCATGGATACCTTATGTGTTTACTCTTCCCAACCCCACCAACTCCTCAACCCTCAAGAATAGAAAAGATCTTTTGCTTATCACCAATTGCACCTCCTGGCTCATGTCCTCCCTCCCTGCCTTTTTGTTTGAGCACTTGTGCTTTCTCTCTGAAATTCTGAATTCTATTAAGAGAAGAAAGTGTTAACCAGACCTAAGAATAAATTCTTAGTTCTATTTCCTCTGCTCCCATGCAGTGATTTATTTTAAAACGCAAAACCCTATGACTTCTAATCTTCCTTCATATTATACAGAAATCAGCTCATCTAACTCTACCTGGTCTTTTTATTTATTCCCTATTTTCTCTGGAATGAATTTAAGTAGTCCTGTTTAGAGTTTGTCTTCTTTTAGGAACTCGTATAGAAAACATTTTATTTAAGTTTTACTCAGTTGGGATTTTACTTAACAAGCACCCTAAGTTACAGACCCTGACAGGTAAATGTTTATGAAAAGATAATACATATATATGTCTGTATGCCTATCAATTCATCTAAAAATATGGGTTTTCATGACTGGAAATAGAAAAGATTGGAAGGCATTATGGTTTGGAAGTTTCCTCCCCCCAGACTCTTCCCCTCTCCAGCGACATTCTGCAAGGTTTAGTGGAATAAGCGTGATTTCCTGGTGAGTGACTGAAGGAGATGTGCTTCTCTTCCTAATGACACACTCAAAGTGTGAGTCACAATGCCAGAGGCACTGTTCTCCAAGACACCAAATCTGCTTCTTTCTCATGGGAAATTCTGAAAAGAACAGACATCTAGATCCTACCCTTAGATCCCTGAGAGCGACTGGAGTATACATTTCTTTTCCTTCTCTCTCTTTCTCTCTCTCTCTCTCTCTCTCTCTCTCTCATATCTTCTGCAGCAGAACTGACAGCCACCAATCAGAAGTGGCCAGCTTTAGTGACCTGATGGCAAAAGAAACTAAAGAGTCTGTTGTCATTGCTTGACTGTGTCATGCTTGTGAATGTCTCCTTCATAAAGCCACAACAAATGGCCATTTAATCATTTGCTGAGTCATGATGAGCTGGAGCCAGAAATCACAATGAACAACTACCATACCTACCTGAAAATGGCTAGATGTTACAGAAATCTAGCTGTTTCCTTGAGTGTATCAATCTGATATTTCCTTTTTTGCATATGTTCAGATGTGTGTGTGTGTAGACACCAGAAGTTGATATGGGGTGTCTTCCTCGATTGTTCTACACTTTCTTTACTGAGGTAGAGTCTCTCAGTTGAACCCAGCGTTAGTCTAGCTAGCCAGCTTACCTTGTTGGGAGGGGGGTCTCTGTCTCCAGGAGGGCTGCCATGCCCACCTGGGATTAACATTAATGTGGGTGCTAGAAATCCCAACTGTGGTCCTCACACTTTGGGGCAAATGCTTTTTTTTTTAAATCGTATTTATTTATTTGCAAGGAGAGAGGGAGGTGAGAGAAGAACCTGTATGCACCAAGGCCTCTTGTCACTGTAAACAAGCTGCTACTTTGTGCATTTGGCTATATATGGGGGATACTGGGAAATTGAACCAGGGCTGACAAGCTTTGCAAGCAAGTACCTTTAACTGCTAAGCCATCTCTCCAGCCCCCAAGTGCTTTCTTTCTCTTTAGTGAATATCTGAGTGCCATCTTCCTAACCCCAAATGGTATTTCTACCTCTCAGAAAATACACTGTTACATAAGTTGAGAGGGAAGAAGCCCTTCTGGGCTCTGGCTGGGCTTAGCACTCCACAGATCAGGGCTGTCTAATAATTAATGAAGAATTGGTTAAAAAAAAAAGAAGTGTAAATTATGGAAGATTTCTTTTATGACACCCACCATGACTCAGGGATCTGAATGGAAGAGGGGGGTGGAAAGATTGCGTGAGCCATGGTGGGGGAAGAGAAAAAAAACAACAACCTGGCTACCTCTCCTAGAATCCATAACCCTCTCCCATGGACTGGTCCAACAAGCCCACTGAGGAGGATCCCCAGGGCATGGGGACAGAGAGGAGGGAAATGGGGATACTATCATAAGACTTGCTTATACAATGTGTCTAATTATTGACAATATTATTATTACTTTTTAAAAAGAGTGAGTAGAAACAGGCTGAAAAGCTTCCAGGAGCAGGATGTGATGCCTTCTTATAATCTTAGAGATATAAATTGGGCATTCAGTTGGGTTAAGTCTCATTGCCAAGTGCAAATATACCCAGGGACCTTGATTGTTTGGTGGGCTAGGGAAGAGAGCCCCACCCACCAATGGAGGTGGGAAGAAGAGCCTGTGAAATGTTAAGAAGAAAGAACCAGGAAGCTGGAGTTCCCTTCTGGTCTTACCAGGCCATGTTGGCATCTGCCTTCTTTGGGTCTATATCCCCTGACTATCTTTAAAACAAAACTACCTACATCCTATTCTATCCACACTCTTTCCACCCACAGGAACAGGGAGAATAATTCTTTGTTTTATTGGACAACACTTTTTAGTAATCCTCAGTTCTTGCCATCTTTCCATTGCCAGATCTTTGAAAATAAGGGTAGTGGAGCCTTGCCTTCTTGTCTTCATCACCCAATTTTTCCAGAAATTCTGGTTCTCTTCTCATGGTAGGAGTATGTCCTCAGAAAGATTCTATTAGTTGACTGCAATAGCCTTACAGTATTTGCTTCCTAGCTTGATTTTTGCAGGCTGGATATTCTGGTGTCTTCCCTGAAGCTCCAGGCGGCCCTGAGGCTGCAGAGGCAGAGCTCCACAGAGATGGCCTTAGTCCATGACATCCAGCCTACTACGTTTTAGCTTTCTGTGCCCAAACACCCTTAAACTCCAAGACCCAGCCCTGCTTTGGTTTCTTCTCTGTTTCTTCTTCAGAGTTCACATTTTCAAGTAGCATATATTTTTAGTAAATCCTCAAAAGTTTTGCTCTGGTGTTTAGGCCCCTTTCAGTGTTCCAGCCTCAACTCTCTCATCCTTGGAGTTGACCCAGAACTCATAGTAACTGTCTTGCTGACATGTTGGTGTGTCCACATTCCCATTCCTCTAAGTCAACTTCTTTTTTAAAAAAATATTTTATTTGTTCATTTTCAATCAGAGAGAGAGAGAGAGAGAGAGAGAGAGAGAGAGAGAGAGAGAGAGAGAGAGAGAATGCACACCAGGGCCACCACCTTGTGGGTCTGCCTTATATGGGTCCTGGGGAATTGAACCTGGGGCCTTAGGTACTGGAGGCAAGTGCTTTAACTGCTGAGCCCTCTCTCCAGCCCCCTCCAAGTCAACTTCTAAGACACTAGAGCTCACTTTTCTTCAACACAGTCACTATATACTGCTTCTAAAATCTTGTTAATGTTCCCCTAATGTCTTTGATTGTCCACTGCTGTCATTAATTTCCCAAAAGCGTCTTCCTTCTGCACCCCGAAGGTAAAAATACATAATAGCAATAATAATAGTCAATAAAGAACATAAAAAGGTCATCATCAGAAAGCATTATTGCAGATAGAAAAACCCCATCTTTCATCTGGATGTGGCAGAAAAACACTTGACAAATTGATAGGGGATTTTCACTCAACAAAAATATACTTTGTGCTATGTCTGAGTGCATCTCTTTCAAAATTCAGGAGTTACCAACTTGTTTGTATTGAGTGGTGTTTCTTTTTAAGACATGGTTAGACTACGGGGGTTTCTTGGCTCATGAATGGGACTAAGGTTCTTACAGGGTTCAGCTGCTTTCTACTATGTGAGAACCCTCCTCAGTGTCCCTCACCAGACACCAGATACCGGTGCATGCTTCTTGGACTTCCTGGCTTCTAAAAATGTTAGAAATACATCTCTTTTTTTTTAATATTTTTATTCATTTTTAAGCAGAGAGATACAGAGAGAGAGAGAGAGAGAGAGAGAGAGAGAGAGAGAGAGAGAGAGAGCACCAGGGTCACCACCTTGTGGGTCTGGCTTATGTGGGTCCTGGAGAATTGAACCCAGGGCCTCAGGCACTGGAGGCAAGTGCCTTAACCGCTGAGCCATCTCTCCAGCCCACATCTCTTTTTTTAAAAGTAAAATTTTAAGAGCCGTGTAAGTGAACTGAGATGTCCTGTATCTTTTATGTAAAAAGATACTTCTGTAACAAGGAGAAAAAGGCACCTTCCCTCCTCTCTTCTCCAGAAAGCCTTCTCTTTACTCCTCAGCCAAATCCCCCTAAGTATGTTTTTAACATCATGTGCTACCTGTAGTAAGCACTTTTAATGAATTTTACTTTTAGTTACTTAATTAATTTTGTCACCCACAATGAGAGGGCAGAGACCACACGTATTGTTGTTGTTCAGTGAATATTTGGAAAAACAGTTTATGAAGAAAATTTGCCTTTCCAGCATTAACATCATCTGCATGTTCAAGGTGACCAGAGCCTCTGACATCATCACACTGATCTCCTTTGTATCTTGAGAATGCCAATGCAGTTTCTCTTGCATTCTCCCCCAAATGAGCGCTAGCCTCAGTGGTAGCACACCAGTCCCTCTCACTGTCAACCTTGAAGCATGGGTCATACACAATCTTACAGCTCAGTTCCCCCTTCTCTACTAATTCTCCCACTTCTTGAACTAGCCATTATTTAGTTCCATCATGGCATAGTTATCAGTGCTATATTTTAGGCTAGCCATGAGTAAGGTACATTTGGTAGTTGCTCAATAAGAGAGCTTTGGCGTGTCTCAGACTGAGAGGATCAGATTCTCTGCAAGAGGCATCTCTGAGGACTGACTAGGTCTGAAGCCCTAAGTGATTCTTGTTGAAGGAACGAAAAGAGCAACATCTTTGTGATGATATTGCACTCAACTCATTTCCACTGACCAATTCATTTCAAAAATATGCATCTTGAATTCCTACTATGTGCAGAGAACACTTGTAGGCAAGTGAGATACCTCCACAAATCAAACAAAGTCCCCTCTATTCCTGGGGGTTATGGTCTGGTGAGAAAAAGCCTAAGTATCTCAAATATGGAATTTAAAACAGGAAGTTCTATAGGAGAAGAAAAGGGGCACTTATGGGTGGGGTGGGGTTGTAATGGTATAGCATGTGTTCAGCATATGTGAGGCCCTGGGCTCAACAATGGCGTCAATGACAAAATGGAACATGTAGTGAATATTTGGTAAAAGTTAACCTCTGGCCTCTAAAT
>PVHP010008653.1:0-52363 GCA_004024765.1 Zapus hudsonius | reverse complement strand
TGTTACCTCTGAGTTGCGATTGTGGGAAGTCAGGACAAGAGGCCCAGCGACTACCATCAGCTCTTCTCCAAGGAGCAAGGTACTCTGGTACTTTCTCTGCAGTCTGCCTCCCCTCCCAGAGAAGCATGTGGCTGGGCACTCCCTAGTGTTAGTGTTACTCATACCTCATTGTCTGCTCGAAACCATCAGGAATCCAAGGAGTGTTTAAGGATGAATAGAGGAATACGCTACCATTGCACTTGACCTTTTACTCCTCCACTACCAATAGAGGGATTCTATTTTTGCATACAATTGCATGGAATAACCCTCTGGAACATAAGCTGTGTTGAATTTTTAAAAGGCTCTATGCTTTACAATAAAGGAATGAGTCTTAATGAATCAGCAACTTGGCAAAGATCAAGAAAAGCAACAGTTTGGGGAGATGGATCAGCGGTTAAAGTCACTTGCTTGCAAAGCCTTCCAGCCCAGGTTCAAAGTCCCAGTAATCTACAGATGCACAAAGTGGTGCAGGCACCTGGAGTTTGTTTGCTTGTTTGGAGGCCCCCATTTGCTCATACTCTCTCCCACTCCCTCTCGCCTTGCAAATAAAAGTAATAAGTCAGATAACCCATGAAAGGTCAATGGAGACAGACACCAACGATACCCAACACAACCCAAAGCAGAAGTCCAGTGACCTTTAAGATCTCAACAATAAAGCAGACTTAAAACTCACCCATCATGACTCAGGGAACTGAGAGGAAGAGGGGGAGGAAAGATTGTAAGAGCCATGGTGGGGGAGATTATTCAGAGACATTGCCCCCCTCAACAATAATACACAGAGGGGAAGGGAAAAAAAAAGAAAAATTGGCTACTTCTGGTGCAGTTCATAACCCCCTAACCTATGGACAGATCCAGTATGCTCATGGAGGAGGGTCCTCAGTGGGTTGGGGACAGAGAGGAGGGAAATGAGGGTACCATCACAAGATTTGCTCATACAATGTATCTAATTATTGACACTAGAGTACAACCTGGGCTGGGGAGGTAGCTCAGCAGTTAAGTGTGCTTGCTTGCAAAGCCTGATGATGGGGTTCAAGTTCAATTCCCTAGGGCCCATATAAGCCAGATGCACAAAGTGGCCCATGTGTCTGGAGATTTAGTAGCAAAAGGCTCTGGTGTATCCATTCTCTCTCTGTCTCTCTCTCCCCTCATAAATAAAAATATTTAAAAGAAAAAGAAAGAAAGAAAAGCAACAGTAGGATTTGAGTGACAGTGTTTCTCCAAGGTGCTGAAAAACACTGACAGATAAAATGGGGGAATGTCAATGACGTTCATAGAAATTTATAGAGGGGAAGGGGATCAGAGCGATGGATGAGAACACTTAGGAATACTGATGTTATATAGAGTCTTGCTGATCTCTGTGATGTATTTGTTGGGGTATATTACACTCTTTTGGTTATGCATGTTGGAAATTGCCTGTAAATTTTTTTAAAAGAAAAACCTTGTATGGTCTATTTTCTGTCTCACAGAAATCTCCATCTCTTTGGGAATATAAACGGGACTTGGGCTGTGGGCACAGCCTAATATCCACTTCTGTCCTGTCACCCTTCAAACTGATTTCAAATCTGCCTCATGTCCGCCCACACTGCCACCACCCTAGTCCTAGCAAGCACGACCACCATTCATTCACATGGCTGCAAGACCCTCCAGTTTGACCATTCTGCTCCCAGCAATTCTAGACTTTTCTCCATATGGGAGATGGAGTGATCTTTTCAAAATGCAAATCCAATGTGCTCATGAGCAAACATAAGACACAGAAGCGGAGACATAACTTTCATGTAAGAGGGAAACCAATATGCCCACACATGTACGTATGTACTGTTTATCTTTGTGGAGGGGAACTGTAGAGATAAACCCAAATTAACAAAAATAAACATTAATAAAATGTGAGGAGAAAGTATGCCAGGAAGGCACAAGTTAACAGCAGAAAGAAAGGAAGAAAGGAGGAAAGAAAGAGACTTCTCTGAAAGGGAAGGATTATGCTGTCTCCCCTGAAATTTAAACAGATTTCACTCAGGGATGACCTGTATTGTTCCTATGTGATACTGGGTTCAGTTTTCTGGTTTTTTATTTTAATTTTATTTAAAAGTATTTTAAAGGAGAGAGAGGGAGAGAGGGAGAGGGAGAGAGGGAGAAAGAGAGAGAGAATGGGCATGCTGGGGCCTCTCTAGCTGCTGGAGATGAACTCTAGATGCATACAATCACTCTGTGCAACTGGATTTCCATGGGTATTGGGGAATTTCTGGGGGAGTTGTTGGGCTTTGCAGGCAAGTGCCTTAACCACTGAGACATCTCTCCAGGCCTATTTTATTTTATAAATTATAACAGGTTATAGTCTTTAATCTCCTCACTCCTGCTCCCATTTCTCTGGTGGCCCTCATCAGTGGGCTTGTGGTATTCCTATGGGGTTATGAAGGGCTCAGTCTGTCTCCTGTGGGGAAGTGGGAGGACTGTGCCTTAGGGTATTCCTACCCACCCTGTAGCTCCTTCAGTCTTTCCTCCCCCTCTTCCAAAATGTTCCCTGAATCATGGCAGGACTGTTAGCAGTCTGGCTTAGTATTGAGTTCTCTGTAGCTTCTGGATTTCTGTTTTGATTGATCACTGTGTCTGTCACCATCACCCTGGAGCTGGTTGCCAGGCTATCAGTGAGAGAAGTATTCATGTTGTCACTTCAGCTGCAGTTTCTTCTGGGCAGATGTGGTAGAGGTGGCATGTCTTGTGGTGGGCAGTCATCTATCTTCTTGTCTTATAGATGGATCTTGGTTCTCCTTCATTTTCTCTGCCATCTGTAAGATAAAGCAGATTCTCCAACCAAGAGTGAAAAAAGCTTGTGTTAAAGGGGATATGCATAGTTATCTGAGACTGTTGGGTGTGTGTGCCCACCCTTCTTCTTGAGGTGGCAGTGGGCAGTGCTTCTCTTGGGAGGCCATGAGTTTCCTGATCATGGGATTCTGACTTGGTTTCTAATACTAGATACGAGTTCTCTTCCACTGAGAAGGTCTCATGTCCAGTCAGAGAACAGTTTTGTTACCTGCAGAAGCTGCATGTCACCATTGAACAAGTGTGTATTTCTTGTCCGGCTAGTTAATTTCACAGTCTGAAAGGTCCCTGCGTATTCATACTGCTGGTGATCATTGTTCTCCAGTGGCTCCTATAGGGCTTTCAAGTACTGTGAGGGCTAGTATGATATTATTTTATAGAGGATTATTAAGATAAAAATACCTTTTATCAGCAACCTCAATGTATACACAGTGTACCTAGCCATAATCTCCTCCCACCACTTCCTTTCGTTACTCCCACTCCTACCCCCACCATTGAACCCCCTCTTCTTTCTAACTAGTCCTTCCTCTATTTTGATGTCATCATTTTTATGCCTTCCCTTTATGGAAGTCTTGTGTAGGTAGTATCAGCCACTGTGAGGTCATGAATGCAATGGCCACTTTGTGTCTGGAAAGCAGTATTACAAAGCACTCCTTCCCTTACCTGGTTTTACGGTCTTTCTGCCACCTCTTCTACAATGGTCCCTGAGCCTTGGGGGGTGTGATAAAAAATGTCTCACTTAGTAATGAACACTCCATGGTCACCTCAGCACTTTGATGAGTTTCGAGTCTCCTCAGTAGTCACGGCCATCTTAAAGGAAAAGCTTCTCTAACAAAGAGTGAGACTAGCACTAATATATGAGCATAAACATAAATATTTAGAGGGAAATTTACTGGACATAATATATCCTTTTAGCCAATCAACAGTTGTACCTTCCCCTCTAGGGCTTATGACCTTCCCAGGCCTGGATTTCCTCCTATGGAGCTGATTTCAAATCCAATCAGAGAGCAGTTACTTCCCCCCATCACAGACATACCACCATTATAGCAGTTGGCACATTTGGCCTGGCTGGCAGCCATTAGCTTGCAGGGTCCACTGCTGGGTGAGACCGATGATACTTTTCTCCCCCAGCAACCACATAGCACTTCCCAGCACAGTGACAGCCAGTCCCCAGGCAGGAGGCATCTAGCTCAGCTTTGTCCAAGTATGATGGGGCGTTTGTTAGTTGTCTTTTATAAGGACACATATAGAACCATCACTGTCACAACAAGTCTCTGCAAGGTGTCAGGCACCCTCCATATTGTACATGTGTTCCATTACTTAATGGTTTGGAACAAAAGTATTACTTGGAAACTTTCATGACAGGTTGAACACCGAGGAGTCTGTTGGGAATGGCCTGGGCACTGCTCAGATGCCCTTGCATAGCATAAGCTCTGCTTCTTGAACTGAGGGAAAACGGGGCCTGTCCTCCCAAACAACATGTGGGCACCTAGGTATGCCCCCAGCTGGGCACCCAAGACCACATCACTTCTACAGAAGCAACTGGCACATGGTTGCTGTAGATAACCCGAGGCGCTCTCTAGACATCAGTCAAGAGTTGAGTGGTTCACGATGATACTGTAAATGGTATTTTTTTCCCTAAAACTTTGTTGTGTCTAGTGTCACAGTAAAACTGTTGAGTGAAAAAGGACAGGATCAAAACTCTTCCTGACTTTTATGTTGGAAATTAGTTTAATATCTACAGTGTTAAATATATGTCATAGGCAATGAGAATAGTTGACAAAGGACCCCTCAATGTGTCCTGTTTGTTTCTAAAGGAACAGATACTGACATTTCCCCACAATATTCAGTAAGTTATGAACTAGAGGAAAAAAATGACCTCTAAGAGGATTATCCCTTCAATGTGGTACCATTGTTGCAGCTCTGGGACAGCCTCACTTGAAGGGTCTCCTTAACTTGAAGCCTATAGATTGATTCTTGACTATGAATGCGTTTCTATTATGAAATGAATGTGATCAATTCAATGGTCTTGATTAGGTATCTTACCTTGGTTTGAAAATTCACTACCCTTTCTTCATTGTATGTGTTTATTAATACCAGTAAAAACAGATGATCACACATCTTCCATAAAACAATTGTGATAGAAATGTCATCTTGGGGTATGATGTAATCATCATTCTAAGTGCAGTACAGGGCGGCTGAGTTCAAGTCCAGCTTGACTGGTGATGTGGGCTCCCATAAAAGCTCATTCCTAAAATTAAGGATGCAGAAGGAGATGAACTTTTGCTAAACCCAAGAGCTGAGGTTGCTGCTGGGGAAGCCTGATTCACTTCTTAAGTGGTTTGCATGTCGGACAGATTTTTCTTTGCTGCCTCTACGGCCTCCTAAGAACATGTTCTGGCTATTTCGTCAGTGATTATCTCTCCCTTCTGTCCTGGGTGCATCATCAGCATCTACATCTTCTGGAGGGTCCTCTGTCCTTTGTATGGTTTCTTTTATTCTCATTCGTGTTACCAGAGTCTTCTTCAGGCTGGGTGGATGTCTTCATTTGAGCAATTCTTCAATTTCCTCTCCTGAGGCATCTGTGCTCAACAACAGCCTCATCCCTGCACTTCTGACACAAGACAAAAACCTGGACTGCTGCATCTCCCCTGTTGCTCCATGGAGTAGAAATGGTGGCCTCCTTCCTCCCAGGAGGAGATCCCATTCCTCTCTTGGGATCAGCCTTTGCATCTTTTGAGGAGTTCTCTTTTCTGGGCCAGGGTCACTCTCTCGGGTCTCGGCAGAACCAGACTTTTGGGCTCTTTGCTTTCTTTTCATGGGAACATCCTCTTCTTTCCTGGACCTGGAGTCTGCGGTTGCTTCTTCACTGGCCCCTGAAAAGTCTGTCATTTCTCCCAAAGGCACCACTTGAGGTTGAGATGCAGCTGGTCCTCCTCATAGAGGAAGGTGAACTTGGCTCTTCTGGAAGCTTCCTCTGCTTGGACAATGCCCACTTCCCACTGGGCTCTCAATCTCCCTGAAATAGGTTTCAACAGCTTAATTTTCTCAGCTTTCCTGCATGCTTGCTTGGTGCTTTGCTGGCATAGTTTTTCAAACTGTTCTCCTCCAAAAGCAGCAAGCTCTTCTCAAAACTCCAAGATCTTTCTGGGGCATCACCCAATATCTGTATGTGATACTGGTGTGCCCTCTTTTTCTGACCGTTAAGTTTGGTATGGTTGTGAAGACTTGGATCAGCAGAACCCATGCGGGGCCCCCATGGGTAACCCAATGCTCTGGACCACACCAAGTCACCCACACTGTATTTCAATGAGTGGTCTCTGTCCCTGCTAGTGTTGGCACAGGACTCCTTAACTGGAATCTTCTTGAGGTCTCTGACACTAGAGTTCCTTCCACAAGACCCTGCCCTAGTAGGAGTCATATTTTATGCCCTCTTCCTCTTTCTCCTAGTCTTATTGTCCAATTTTTGTCCATTTTCTTCTGACCAAGACATATCAACAGCACTGTCACCACAAATGGAAGTTCTTGTCTGTTTTGGTGATTTTTCAGCTGGATTTCAGGAGATCCATTTTGGATAAGGGTAGTATTGGGTGTCGTTCCATTTCCTTTTGCTTCCTGGGACTCAAAACACAACTTGTTATCATGAGCACTAGGTTCTCCATTAAACACGTGGGAAGTAAGATCTTTCAACTTCTCATCTGGAATAAAGGGAAGGTCATCACGGCCGTTAATCTTCTGCATGGCCCCCTCCTGCAGGCTGGTGGACAGTTGAGCTTTGCTGAGGAATACAGAACATTTGTGATTCACTGCACAGTTCTGAGTCTTTAGCTTTGCACTGGCAAGGAGTTTTGGTGTCTGCTTCATCTTTATGTACTTTACAACTTTCTGAATGGAAAAAGGACTTTTTCTGATGTTAAATTCCATTCAGCCTAGATGCTTTTGTTCCTAGCACACTCATTGCTGGCAGGAAGCATCCAACCAAAAGCAGCTTGTGGGAGTTTTGGGAAATCTCCATGGTGGCATGAACAGGGGCTGATGTCACTTTCTGGACAACAGCAGGTGCACAACAGCAGCAGGAGAGTGGGACACAGTTGTCTTCTGTGATGTCTTTGCCTTCAGCATCAAAGAATTAGGTGCAAAATGTTTCTCCCCTCCTATACTTCTTGGACAAATCTGTAAATGATTATTTTATTTTGTTAAAATAAATTTTAACAAAATTTTGTGTTTGATAGAACTCACCAATGAGGCCACCGAAACCCGATTATGTGGATACGCTTAATTAAGAATTCAATTTGTTTACTTGGTACGGGTCTATTCTCATTTTTAAATTTCTTTTGGGGTCAGTTTTGATAATGTTGTGTCATTGTAAGAATTCTTTATTTCACTTAACTTATCTACTTGATGGTCTAAAACTATTCAATATATCCCTTTTTCTTTTTCATTTCTGTAACATTAATGGTACCACCCCTTCATATTTGATTTTGACAATACACCTCTTCCTTTTTTCCTAGGCTAGTCTAGCTAAAGGTTTGTCTATTCATTGTTTCTTTTCAAAGATCCCACTTACAACCTCATTAATTTTCTTTATAAAATATTTTTTTTATCTACTTGAGAAAGGGGGAGAGAGAGAAGGAGGGCTTCGGGGCCATTGTTGACCTCTTGCCACTGCAAGAAAACAAAAACCTCCAGATGCATGCACCACTTTGTGCATTTGGTTTTACGTGGGTACTGGGGAATTGAACCCAGGCTGACAGGCTTTGCAAGCAAGCACCTATAACTGCTGAGCCATCTCCCCAGCTCATTGTTAATTTCAGTCTTGTTTTGTAATTCCTTGACTTCCTTTCTAGTTTTGGTTATTTCTTTTCTCATTGTTTGGGGTTTAGTTTATTCTTCATTTTCTGGCTTCTTGAGGTGGAAAGTTTGGTTATCAATTAGAGATCTTCTTTTATAACACTGGAATGCAGCAGGGTGTGTTTCCCTGTGTGTGCCTGAGAAGAGTGAATGGGCGGATGAAACAGCATTAGTAAAAGTGGAACAGCCGGAAGGACATGAGGCCCTGGGATGTCGCACAACAGGTGGACAGAGTATGTGGTGACGGCAAAGTAAGTCTCATTGACTACTGTCCAACGAGGACTCAGGCATAAGGGAGTTCCTCTGGGCATGCCCTCCATCATCACCATGGCAGAGGAAAAAGAACAAGGTGAGGAAAGTCCATATTCTTAAAAGATATATTCTGAGGTATTAAATGAATGAGATTAAGTCTGAAACTTACTTTATAATGCTTTAAAATTCTGAAGCAAAGAAAAATGTGATCAATAACAAGATACGGCAAAATCAAATCTGTGTGTTGATCCCCTCTTTTTCTGACTAATTTCTGCTTTGCCAGTTGAGTTTTAAAAGTTATTCTTTTTAGGTTAACATACACATTTGGTCTGACTTCAGATTTCATGCCTGAGGAGTCGTCTCTGTCTCCCCAGAGCCTGTCACATCATTCCTAACTTCTTCAATGATAGCATTTTTATCGAGTGCATACCATGTGCCAAGAGCTGTTAATCATGCTTATTTATATGTATTTGTATAGTTACTTATTTATTCATTCCTTTATTTTCTTTTGTGAAGTACAAGGGATTAACCCTTTGGCTTTACACACGGTAGTTAAGTGGTGTAGCAGTGCACCAATTCCCGAACCTCATTTCTGTCATAGAGCCGATCCCACCAAATTGTACTGTTCTTTTCTGAAAGGAAGAGGGAGTCAGAAGGTCAGCAGGTCTGGGGAAAAGCTTGCAAGACCCTTCTCTGAGGTTACCTAAAGGGTAAACAACCGCTTGAGAAGAAACTCTGCAGGTTGTGCAGTGTGCCGAAGAGACACAACTTCACGACACAACTGGACTTCTGCTGGGGTGGGCGCTTCAGTGACTCATCCATTGTTCCTGGAAGCAACCCCTTACTTTGCTGCACAACCCCAATAAACCCATTGGATCACCGAACTGGAATTGATGTATTCATACTTGGGTCTGTGCACTGAGCCCTATCTGGAGTGAATAGACAGACCTGTGCATGCATCTCCCCAAGGACAATTTTCCATGAGAATTTCCTTCCTTCCTTCCTTCTTCCTTCTTTCCTTCCTTCCTTCTTTCCTTTCTTCCTTTCTTCCTTCCTCCCTCCCTGCCTCCTTCCTTCCCTTCTTTCTTTCTCCTTCCTCCCTCCCTTCCTCTTTCCCTCCTTTTTTTCTTTCTCCTTCCTCCTTCCCTCCACCCTCTCTTCTTTCTTTCCTTCCTTCTTATCTTTCTTTATTTGGGGCAGGGTTTTGGGTAACCCAGGCTTGCTTAAACTCAGGGTAGCTGATCTTAACCTTGAATTCCCAATCCTCCTGCCTCCACCTCACACCCCAGTGCTGGGATCACAATAAAGCAAGCTGGCTGGCAGGCACCATCAAGCCAAGCTGTTTTATTGGTTTTCATATCACAGTAGCAGTAGCAAGGGTCACTTGTTATCACATTTTGTAAATGAGAACACTGAAGTACAGGGAGTTTGATCATCTTGTCCAAGATCCTGCAGCTAGCTGGTTGAAAAAGGAGGATTTGAACCTAGGAAGCCTGGCTCTCTCATTTCTTTTATTAATCCCTTGTTTCTATAGCCACTTGATATTTTTCTCTGTTGTATTATCATGGTGCATAGCACAACATAACTACCATATATATACATATATATATATATATATGTATGTATTAAAAGGAGGTTGATAGCTCAGTTTCTGTCATATAGCAAATTCCTCCAAATGGAAATCTTCCCTCCTGATGGGAAGAGGAAGCCAAGAGGTCAGGAAGTCTAGGCTGAAACTTAAAAGGTCACAGGACCACTCCTCATGGCTATAGGAGCAGCAAACAGCTGTTGAGGGGCAGACTCTAACAGTGTATGCCAATTTTCTCTGAATTGAAGCATTCCCTCTTGAGGGAAGCAGGGAGGTTTAGGAGACCCAAGGGCAAGTCTAAGAGAGCTGAAACGGAACAGACCCCTCCCTAAGGTTCTGAAAAGGGTGAAGGACTGTGTGTGGAGAGACTCCCAGCAGCCAAGCTGCTGAGAGTCATGCAGTGTCCTCCTGGATCCAGCTTCTGTGAATCCTCACCATCACCTAAGCTGGCATGGGCTTTGGAGGGATGCAAGTGCCTTTGAGTCATCCGTGTTCTTATATGTAAGCTCAATCATCTCACTGGTTCATTGAAACTGGTTTAGGTGCAGTTATTCTTTAGTCTGTCATCTGTGCCTTATCCAGGGTGATAGATGTGTATTCGTATCGCCCATGGAAAAAAGCTCCATGTACCACAGTCATTCTTCCGATTTCTTTACTCTCTCTTTGATTCTCATAAACAGCCACATTAGCACTGCTATTCCAATGTGACCATGACAACCCACAAGGACTAGGAACAGATGAGTGTCGGGCCCTCTCCTCAGCACAGCTCCCTATGCCTGTGCCGGGGACTCTCACCGACTGTGGCTGTCAGCACACTGTGATGTCATTCTTTGATCATACGAGGACATCCTGTTCCCTCCTGAAGCTCTTATGAATTCCTTGACTTCCAGTGTTAGGGTACAGCCATGCGAACACCCTGGGGATGCAGTTCAGCTCCTCAAGTGGGAAAGTGCATTCGGGTTAGTGATGCCCTTCTTGTTCTTTTCAGCTGAGCTCTTGTTGCTTCTGTTAAAAAGAAATTCTGCCACGTTCCAGAGTTAACCTCTCATCTTCTGCACCATAGTTGTACCTTGTGTACAATTTATTATATTGCACCTTTCATAGTCAGCCACGCGTCACTGAGAGGAATCTTCAAACCAGCCACAGTTTATGAGGTCGAAGGAATTATTGAAGCTACAGATCTAGGGGAAGGTCCACAATGGCGAAAGAGGCTGGCCCCCTTTCACAGGTCCAAGCAGAGAGAGAAACCCATCAACAACACTTCACTCACAATAGCAAACAGGCAGGAGGCCCAGGAGAGAATTTCTTCCCCTTTATATAGCCTTAGGGTGGGGTCTTGCAACCCTTTCCCAGACTGAATGGCTTCCCAAGTCTTTGGAATTTCCTTCCTGCACTGCCCACCCAGGAAGGGATATTCATGTCTAGCTCTCCTGAGATTCCTTACATCCTGCCCCCTAATGAGAGGCTGCCTTCCTGTAAACAACCTCAGAGACACTCCTGAGATAATTTAAAAGGTCAAGTTGACAACAAAACCTAACCATTACAGCACCCTATATTATGCTTTGCCTGTCTGACCAAACTGTGAGATTTGCAAACTAGGACTTCACTTTATTTATATATGTCTTATTGACACTTAGGAACATAACTGGCCCAGAATCAGAGTTCAGTAGAAATGCAAAACTATCAAAGCTTGTAAAACTGTCATATATTATTTTTAGCAGATATTACAAATCAAGAAATGTGTTAAATTTGGGACCTTAAGAAAAGATATTGGATGTGACTTTTGGTGTGACTGGGGAATGCAGACATTCCTCAGTAAAAGAATATTGCCACTACAGGTTCAAATCTTCCTGTCACTTTTTGCCACTTGCCTTTGAGAATAAGCCAGCTATTGTCACTCTGTATTTATATTGCCTTTTCTCTGCTACACCTGCAGTATGCCACGAGGCCATTATTATTATTTGTTTAATGAGTTACATTATTTAGTGGGCAAACAATGCATTGTTATCCCGAATTCCCCAATTCCCCCCCTCCCCATCCCTGATCAGTTGGATATCCTCCTCTGTGGGCTGACATTATTTTAATTATTGTGTGTTAAAAGATCCCCGAGTGAAAAGTTTGATTATCATAACAGAGGAAATAAAATTAGCAAAAGAAGAAAATTAATGAATGAAGTGGTATGAGAGGAATGGGAACTGGATTTTCCTCTGTAACCTAAGAGAAGCCATTTCCCTTCTTGAGCCTCAGTTTCCTTGTTTGTAAAAACAGATCACCTTGGGCGATTGCAAACTGCATGCTCCTTGTTGCAAAGGTGGTGGCTTCTTTACCCTGATGAAATCAAGGAGCTGTGAGATGGCTGGTAAGGCCAACATGACAGCTGACATTCGGATCTCAGCACCCAAGTAGATGCCGAGTAGACATGGCTACTGGCCAGTGCTTGGCAGGTGGCAATAGGAGTACCTAGGGGAAGCTGGCTCCCTAGATTAATGGAAGTGGCAAGCTCTGGTTACAAGTGAGAGACCTTGCCTTATAAATAAAGTGGAGAATGATTGAGAAAGACTCTGAATGTCAATCTCTACATGGAATACATATGTACACACACACACACCACCACCACCACCACCAAGAAGAGGCAATAATAGGATTATCCAGCAGAGTCTTGTGTGCAGGAAAGAACATGTTTGGCCAGGGGCTCATGTCCCATGAAGAGAAATGCATGCTGGGTGGCCCGGGGCCCGACACTGCAATTTATCTTTTCTCACTTAGAATGAAGTAATATTTGTAACCACTCTAACCACTAACTCATTCATAACCCAACATGTTTATCGTATTAGGAAAAATAAAAACAGGGCTGGAGCAATGAGTCAGCAGTTATGTGTTCTTCACATACAAGCACGGGTGCCCGAGGGGCCTGAAACTCCTTGGGTTTGAATCTCCGGAACCCCCATAAACATCTGGATGTGACCATGTGAGCCTGTAACCCCAGTCCTGCAGGGAAGCAGAGACCTGAGGATCATGGAACTTGAGCAAGAGGGTGTCGGAGAATGGTGAGCTCTGGGACCATTAAGAGGCTCTGGCTCAAATGAGAAAGGTCAGAGGGAGGGACTGGAACACGGGTCCTTCTGTTCCAGTCACCACAGGTGAGCACATCCCCACAGCCATGGGAAGCTTATCACAAGGGAACACACACTACACATACCCACAAGCAATACATACATAATACATAAATAAAAAAATTAAATACATAAATAAAACTGTGGTGGGAAAAATTAAAACCTAAGGCCTATCTGAAAAGAAGGCTAGAATACAAGAGTAACAATTTTTTTTTTACTTTATTATCACTACCCCTGCTACAGCCACCTACAGACATGTGCCAGCCAGTCTTCCGACTGGTCCTGACTGCTGTCCCTTGCAGGTATCTTATTTCCTTCTGAGACCAGACTGGGAGCTTTCTCAGCTCAGTGCACTTGATTGGAGTTGGCATGTGAGGTGAAATCTCTTTGCCATCCCTAGCTCAAATTTCCTCCTGATTCAAGCGGAGAGAGTAATGAAAAGAGATGTGTAATTGAAAGTACGGGACCTTTGGCAAGTTACCTGCTCTGTGCCCTGAGTTGTAGACAGAATTCTCGAGGCCTTTCAATTTAAACATCCTGTGTTTTTTGGATTCTGGAAGTTCTCATCTGCTTTGGAGATCCAAGGTCATCTCGGTGACACTGCAGACACAGAGCTCGGATCCTTTGTGATTGTTAGGATTCAGGAGATGGCCAGCGTGTCTGGACACATCAGACATGTGATAAGCCTTGAGGGTCCACATCACCACAGGGTCCTGAGGTATCTGATGTTAATTCTGCCCAACTTCTTGACAAGCTCTCTTGGGTCAGAGCAAGCAGATTAGACCCAAGAGAATCTTGGCTAGCAAATGTCACAGGAAACCTACAGGGCTGGCAGCCATCTTCCTAGCTAAGAAACTACTTTTGTTGTCTAGTTTCCAGCTCAAATTACTTTTGTTTTTCTTGGGGGCTAGATCAATAATCTAAATCTCTCTCCTCTCTCTCGTCTCTCTATCAATAGATCTGAAATAAATCACCGTTGATGGTAAAAGGAATGTAGAGTAAGTGGTAAGACATCAGCAGGAAGGGAGGGACTGGGGTCGGCATTGGAGTAGAGGGCTGGGGACATGGTTTAGGGGCTGAGGGAGCTGTGTAAGTATGGGGACCTGAGTTCAATCCTCAACACCCACATAAGAAGCCAAAAGTGACTGTACATATCTGTAGCCCCTATTCTCTGAGGAGCTTCTAGTCCTTCCACTGTAGTACTGACAAAGATTATTGGTGTGACCAGACTTTGGAGAGGTTCTGGAATCTTCTGCTAGACATATCTGTGAGACTTTGTGGCATGGTTTGATCCAGGTGCCCCCCACAAACAAATGAATGTGTTCTGATGGATGGATCCCCCAGCTGTTGGCAGTTTGGGTTTTACAACCTTGTTGGAGCTGTGTTGTTAGGGGCTGGTTTATGGAGTTATAAGCCACCTTTCCCTTGCTAGTGTTTGGCACACCTTCCTGCCACTGTTTGCAGTGCTGTGGCAGAGGTGATGTCCACCCCTCTGCTCATGCCATCGTTTTCCCTGCCAGGATGGAGTCTCCCCTCCAGTCCATAAGCCTAATAAACCCATTCCTCTACAAGCCACTTTTGTTTGGGTTCTTTCTGCGCAGCAACTAGAAAGCTGACTACAACACCTTGTAAAATCCAGTTTGAGCAGGAGCCCTGCTAGAATCTTCTCACTCTTGACAGCCAACCTCTCTCAGTATCTGGTCCTGAAGCCCACACCCACCATCTCCTGGGCCGTGTCTGACCATGCTTGCCTCCAGCAAGAATTCTCTTAGGTCATTTTTAGCTAGAAATCCTCTCCCCCTGCAGTTATCTTTGACTAATTTTCCATCTACTAGTTCCACCCTGCTCCTTGGCTATAAATTCCCACTGTATCCACTTTGCCCTCCATTGTAGAAATTCTACTGCATCAGAATCTATGTGTAAGTCTTCTTCACTCTGTAACTGATATCACTGAGTAATATTTTTAACTTAACAGTACTTAAATCACTATGCCTTGTGATGGCAAATTTTCTTTCTATAAAGAGTGTTTTTAAATTTCAAAGTTATTGATACATATCAAAGGGTGAACATATATTAGAGAATAATTATAAATAAATGTCCCCGAACTTGTCACCTGTTGTGACAACTCTTCCTACTGAAGTCACATGCATGTTCCTCTCCATTTTCAATCTCCTTTACACAGTCATGAGATGGTGGCACCTTGTGTTTTAAGCTAATAAACCCCAAGCATGAATTTTGCCTGGAGCCTGCAAAAAGATACCTTCTTCATCCTCACCCCAACCCTGTGTTCACAGAGCTCCAACCAGAAGTAATAGTGATGTGATGTTTTCCTGTCTTCACTGTCCTGCATGAGCAGCGTTTTACAGGCTTGAAGCTTTATATTCTTGCACCTTTCTGGAGTAAAGGCTGCCTCAAAATTGGCGCTTCTCTTTGTGTTCCCCCTTTCATATTCCTGGTCACCCCTAGACACTATGTGAACCCCAGTCACTGCACACCCTGCAGGGCAGTCCTGCCAGGTCCTCAGATGGTCAAAGCTCCCACCTCCACTCAGCTGTCACCCACCCCCCTCCAACTAGGGAAGGGTGCAGGGGAAAGGCAACATCTTTCTTTCCCAATTTTCCCTTACAGCCTTCTCATTCATGGCCCTGTGTCTGGTCCACACGAACTCCCTGGAATCTTCTTCCTGAAATTTTCTGCCTATTCAAGCAAATCCCAGCTCAGCACACCCTCCTCACCTGGCTTGTCTCTTGTCAGTCTTTGCATGCAGACCCCAAGTCTCTGCTTGTCGTCCGAGGCTCCTGTTACCCGTGGGGCGAGGACAGACATGATAGCTTCTCCACACTCTTCTCTCTTCACTCTTTCATCTTCTCACTGTGAGGGAACAGCTGAGTCACCCAGCCAATCCTCGGGGGAAATGTCTACATGTTGACCTGCCCCAACTCGCTTCTGCATTTGAAATCCATTGTGTCTGGGAGCCTCAGTGAGAGCGTCACACTTAACATCTTGTTGTGGAAACCTAGGCTCCAGGGAACCATGATAAATGTGGTGCATCTTCTTGGAACATGAAGTTTGGTCACAGATTTGTGGTGACAAGACGGAGCTGTTGAAGGGAGGAGCATGCCCAGGGCAGAGGTCCGATCCATTCACAGGTAAGGTCAAAGCCAAAATGAAAGTGGATAATTTGTGAAATAGCAATCACAATGGAAAGCATGGTGAGGTGAAATATAGGGTTTGGGAGAAGTCACTCAGCAGTGATGGCTTTTTCCATCAGTCTGTGGCCCACCTCCCCTCTCTACTTACCACCAGGAGCTCGTGTTGACACTGGTCTTTCCTTAGGACCTTAGGGTGGGGGGTGGAGTGCATCAGCTGTTTACCAACTGCCCTGAAGATAGAAATCAGGTCCTCAGAAGCTGCCCTGACCTACTGACATTCATTAGCACATCTTTTTTAGATTTATATTAAATTTTCAGGGATGTGGAAACAAAACCACAGCTCATTGCTTTGTGTTTTCTGGGGAGATTCCAGACCAGCTGTAGAGTCGGCAGAATTTCTTAAACCTGCATAGCGGTCTTTAACCACAGCCTTAAAATATGGTGGGTCTAACTGAGTTCTATAAAATGCAGCCTGGACTTCAAAGATCTCATATTCCAAAAAAAAAGGAGTGGGTAGGCTGGAGAGATGGTTTAGCAGTTAAGTGTGCTTCCTGCATAAGCATGAGGGGCTGAGGGGTCAAGTCTAACCAACTGCCTACTTTTGTAAAGTTACACTGTTACTACTTTTGTAAAGTTACACTGGAACACAGGCACACCCCTTCCTTTGCCTCATCTGCGGTCTATTCCAGCCTCAATGGAGAGTAGAGTAGTTACAGAAGACATTGTCTGAATGTGGAAGTCTGAAAAGAAAGTGTTGTGTAGCATTTGAATTGAAGACAGAAAGGAGGCTCTGATTCAGTAGGTCAAGTTCATGAACCACCAAAGCTCTCCCTAGTCCAAATGTCCCTTTCCTTCCAGCTAACAGCAGGATTATAGGAACATGACATATATTTTTGTGTAGCTATGTCCTCTGAATTGAAACATTCCCTACTGGAGGCAGGAGAGAGGCTCATGAGATGCAGGACGCTAAGGAAACCTGTAAGGTCAAAAAATTGTATGCTTCCTAAGTCTTAATCCCTCCCCCAGGTTATAAAAGCAGTAAACCATAGCTGGGAAGGAACTGCTTACAACTTGGGCTGAGAGTTCATTGGCTCACTGAGCTAGACTTAGAGGATTCCTTTCTTTGGCAAAGAGACATTTCTCCAGGAAAAGTCACACAATATATATGGACACCATCACTTTTTATGCTCTTGGAAAATATCACTAATGCATCCCAGCATTATTTTTCACTAATAAGTTCTATTCAAGTTGAACCGCCAATTAGCCATAGAGAAATCGTAAATGAAATCTATATACCTTCTCTTTAAGAGCCATAAATTGAGACTTATTGGAATAGAATTTCAGATTCCTATTAAAGAGTAATTATGAGAAAAGCAAAATTATATAGAAAATGATATGTTATTAACATGTTAGTGTAAAATAAATGACTCCTCAATTTTGGTTTCCTGACAGCAAGTTCATGTATATTATTCAAACTGATCTTAAAACATTCACCACCAGGGTAAATATTGCTGGTTAAGAAGCAAAAAAATGGAAGACTTCAGGAGGACTCAGAATGATCGTTGCCAATAACATCATCTTGCAAGTTCTACTTGACAATGAAGACGGTCTAAGTTTTCCTCTTGCCCCTCAGGGTGGGACTTAAAAATTCATTTCGTTTCCCTTTACCTTCTGTCTTGTTTCTCAGTACACATTATACCTAACTGTAGCACTCCTGGTCACGTGTGTATTTAAAGGAGATTAATCATTCAAATACCATAATTACTTCAAGAATTGTGTCTTTTCGAGATGGAATGAGCTAATTAATTTTTTTTTCGCTCCCAGGGAACCTGCTCTCAGATGTGCTCTAATTAATGAGTGCACATCAGTAGACGGGGAGTGTATCTTGTAAATAGAATTTTATTGAAAACAGATCAAAGGAAGACTTACCAGCTCATTCGCCCATCTCCCAATGTCTTCGAACATCAGGCAGATGGTGAAGGGAACAAGTTGTCAGCATGTTAACCCAAACTACGAAAGGACAATACAATCCCCCAAACAACAAACCACTAATGAGGAGAGCGGGCTAAGCTCATCTAGAGGTGGTACTTTTATTCTGGGATATTTATGGTTGGGTTTCTGATGTTGGCCAAGAAGACAGAGATCTGTGTTTATGATTCAGGCTTATCCAAAGAGACAGGGTAGGAAACATGCTCCATACGTTTCCTGATTAACTGGCTGTGTGACCTTGGGCAAGTAACTTCATCTCTCAGAGTTCACTTTTCTCATATGTAATGTATGAATCTTGGTTGCTTTTCTACCCATCTCCCAAGAGATTTGTGACGATCAAGTCGGATGATTAATGTAACAAGGGTTTGGAAAAAATTCTAAAATGACTATACAAATATGAAACATTTTTAGCATTATTAGTAAGGTCTCCATAGGCAGAATAAATTAGAAGAGGAAAGGTTCCCAGATCATTTGGGCCAAAATTCCAGCTCCCAAGGAAAAAAGCACCCTGTGGGTTGCTTTTACAAATAGCATGAATGCCAGGCCATCTTTCCCTGTGATTATGGGAGAAATTAGCTTTCCAGAGAAGAAACAACTCAGAGAAAGGGGATTCCAAAGTCCTCTTGTTTTTCCTTTAAAGTTACATATTTCTGAACATGGCACATTTCACAAGACTGATCTGCCCTGTCCTTCTAAAGGTTACCCATGTGTCCAGAATCTAGTAGGACAAATGGGGCCCAAGCAGGTGGTAATTGACAGTGAGAAGGGACCAACACCTGGAATTTAAACAGAAAGCAATATAAAGGAAATCGATAAGTATATTTTTGTTGGAAAAATAACTTCCTGTCCTTTTAGTGGTAGTGGTCGAGTACTAGGAATTTCAAGTTGAATGAGAAAGAGGATAAGATATTCTCAAGGGAGAAGCCTTGTGCAGAAAACAAGTGTGGACAGAGAGGAAAGTGCCCTTAGATCAGCTGACCACAGAGACTAGAAAGCCGGTGGCCTGGAAGGAAGAGGTTCTAGGCAGCCGAAGGCCTCAGGCTCTTGTGGGAATGTTACAGTTGGTAACAATAGAAACAAGCTACATGGATACCCCATCACTAGTGGAGGCATCCCGTGCTTTTGGGGAGAAGTCTAGCAATGCTGAATGAGACACATTCATAGGACATTTGTGACTGGCTTTGGCATCATTTGTAGTGAGCCACATGCTGCTGGGATGAATCTCCAAACCAGGCACAGTTATGGGAGGAAAAGATTTATTGAAGCTATAGATCCATAATGGTGAAAGAAGCTAGCTCCCTTTCACAGGTCCAAGCAGAGAGAGAGGAGCCATCAGCAACACCACATATCAGAAAATATCAAAGAGGCAGGGGCCAAGGGAGAGAAATTTCCTTCCCCTTTACATAACTTTAGGGTGGAGTCTTGAAATCCTTTCCCAGACTTGTTGGCTTCTTGAGTCTCTAATTTCCTTTCCTGCACTGCCCTCCCAGGAAGGGATGTTCATTTCTAGCTCTCCTGAGCTTCCTTACATCCTTACCCCTACTGAGAAGCTTCCTTACATCCCCCCCCCCCGGCCTTCCTGTCAACAACATTAGAGAGTCATCCAAGATGACTAAAGAGGTCAAGTTGACAACAAAACTTAACCATCACAGCATCTCAGGATTTGAATCATTTTTTTTAACCGAAAACAGATTTTATCTGGCCACAGACCTTTTTTTTTTAATAGCATTACATCTGTTATTCACATATCCCACAAAGCTAGCACCACATGGGAGGGGCTCAGTCAAGGACTGAAATACCAACTGGGAGGGAAGGGGTAGCGTGCTGGAGTGTCAGCATGATGGCAAGAGGCTGCCCTGGGAGCAGTGAGACTGGGTTGGACCTCTGTCCCATGTATGGGTCTCTTGTCTGAGTCTCATTTGCAAAAGAAAAAGAAAGTTATGGTAACATCTCTCCTTTAGGGTCATGGTATTACTTGCAGTAATGATAGATGTAAAAAAAAAGTGATTAATACAGCTTCTCCCATGTTGAAAGCCTCTGCAGCCTGTAGGAAAAATATTATAGAACTAAGAAAAGAGTGTTAGAAGGTATATGATGACATTGATGGGAAATTGAGGGAGGATAATAAGTGAAGAAATGAGTCTTATCAAATGAGCCAGAAGATGGTGGAATGGTTTCAAGCCAACATGCAGGAAGCAAGACACACCTTGTACCTCTCACTTCCTGAGTCCCAATGAAATACACTCAAAAAACCCCTTCGAGCAACCGTGCCCCCCAAAACAAGAGTTGATGGAATCCAAATAATTAGCCCAGCCCAAGGGCCCAATGCTCTTGTGAAACTAAAATAAAGGCCTTTCTTGAGTGATCTACTTATGGTAGGAATTAAGTGTTCCACGCAGGATGGACAACCTGGCATGCCAGGTGATTTGCCCTGCTGGAGTGTGGGAAAAGAGTCTGTGTTAAGTAGCAAGAAGCAGATTCCAAAATTCCAGGAGAAGCTTATGTGAGGATGTAGCTACAGTCCCTATGGTGCATCTCTGCATTCCCACGGCAGGGGAGGCAGGGCTCATTCCTTCCACTCCCAGATGCCTCCTCCAGCAAGATAAACAAACCGTTGACATAAGCCAAACTATCTCTGTTTCACCCAACTATATCATTCCTGGGGTCATGTTACTCCATAAAACTTACAGGGTTGGGAAAAAAAAGAAATATTCTATTTTGGAGCGACCATGGGTTTTATTAAGATGGGTTCCAAGAGTTAAAGACTCAATATCTAAGAAGGATGTGGAAGGCATAACTATTGTCCCCTGAGCATTCTGGTTGTCTGAGCATAGGCACAACTACGTTTCTTCATGCAGATGGAACTGTATGATTGACTTTGGTCAACAATGTGAGGAAATGAGGCTCTTTTTAGTATGGGGCCTTGTTGGTTTGGTAAGGTGCTCAGGGAGAACACACAAGATGGTGTCCTTTCTGCTGCCTCTCTCCCTGAGTGAACAGAATCAACAGGATCTCCCTCTTCACTCATTTTGTATTTTTTAGAGTGTGATGGTTAAGTTCTGTTGTCAACTACATCAGGTTAAGAAGTCACAGACGTTCCTCTTGTGTGGGTCTCTGAGGTTGCTCCCAGGAAGGCCTGACTGAAGGAGAAGGTCCTTTCCCTAGTGTGAGCTCTTCCCCTGGCAGAGTGGGCAGCCCTCTTGGTGGTAAGCTTTCTATAAGGAAGTTCAGGGAGAAAAGAGCACCTTCCTCCCACCTGACTGCCAGTGCTGCTTGTTGGTCAGTGCCTTCATTTTCATCTATGCATCTATGCGGCTCTCTTATCCTTCCTCAGCATTGGAACCAGCCTTCCAGCCTGATCTGAAGACCTCCAGCTCACCAGGAATCCTTCAGGCCTTCAGTGCTGGATTGGGACTTCTGAGGCATCCAGCTATGTGGACTAGCAGCTACCAAGTTCATTGACTCTCAGGCTTGCAGACTGCTATTGTGGGACTGCCGTGAACTAATCTGATAAATTCTTTTTTAAATACAATTCATTCTATTTCTTCTGTTCCTCTAGAGAACCCTGACTAATAGAGTTAATTCACATTGCTTGCTGATCCTTGGACATGGGTTCCTCTGGGGAAGCACCAGAAAGAAAAAGGGACTTACTGTCTGGGTTTCACATGTGTCTCTGCATTGCTTCCACTTTTGCCTGTCATCCAGTTTTTACTTTTTATTTCTCAATGTAATTTATAAGTAATTTTATTTAATATTCTCTTTAAATATTTGAGAACCTTGGAGGAATGCTGTTTTTATGAAGGTATAAAAAGTGGCCATAGAATGCATGCATCTGGAGATTACAGTGGCAAGAGACCCTGATGGGCCCATACTCTCTCCCCCTTTCTCTCTCTGCTTGCAAAAAAAAAATAAACAAAATTAAAAAAAATAATAGGACTGGGGAAATGTCTCAACTGTTAAAAATGCTTGTTTATAAAGTCTACTGCTCCAGGTTTGATTCCCCACTATCCATGTAAAGCCAGATGCACAAAATGGCACATGCATCTGGCTGGAGTTTGCTTACAGTGGCAAGAGCCCATGGCATACCCATTTTTTCTCTCTCTCTCTCCCTCTCTCTGTCTTTCTCTCTCTCTTTCCTTACAAAAAAAATAGAGGAGAAGCCAGGCATGATGGCACATGTCTTTAATCTCAGCACTCAAGTGCAGAGGTAGAAGGATTGCTGTGAGTTCTAGATGAGCCTGGAATAGAGTGAGTCCCTACCTTGAAAAAAATTAAATATATATATATATATATATATATATATATATATATACATATATATATATATATTTGTAAAAAAGAAGAGAGTCAGTGGGTGGTGATGGCAGGGGATGGGGGGAGAAAGGAGAGGGGATTATGACCAGGGTACCTTGTGTATTTGTGTGGAGGTTGTCAATAAAACACTTAAATAAAAAAAAAAGCCAGGTCTTAGCCAAAAACAAACAAACAAAAAAAATTGGCCATAGAATTTTTTTTGTAGAAAAGGAGAAAAAAAATATGCAAAGCCAAACAAGAAAATTCAACAATTTACCATAATCCCCAAAGAGGATTACTTGGGTGAAATTTACTATCATTTTTGAAGGGCTTCAAACTCATTCAAACAATTTAAAGCATTATTTCCTCATTTCCTTTAAATTTTTCATTTCAACTTTCTCTGCTTAGTTAATAACACCACTTTACATAAGTTTCTTCCCATTTTCCATCCCACTTGCTCCTGTAGAAAAGTCCCCTTTGAATTGACAAAGACAAGACTAGGTTTTTTATTTATATTTTCATAACCGTTTTCTGATCTGCTTCATCCAGCGAGCCTATGAAATGAGCAAGGAACCTGTTATTAGCCTCATTTGACAGACAGGAACATGGAGCCTGAGAGAGACCAAGGTTCTTGTGTATGAAAATAAAGGGGGCTTGTCTGCAAAACCTAATGACCCGAGTTTGATTCTCCAGTACCCACATAAAGCCAGATGCACAAATGGGGTGCATGCATCTGGATCTCCTTTGCAGTGGGCTGGGGGCCATAACACGCCTATTCTTTTTTGACACACACTCTTTCTCTCTCTCTGTCTCTCTGCATGCAAATATATATATATATATATATATATATATATATATATAACAACAACAACAAAAAGGGGCTAGAGAAAGTTCTTAAAATAAATTCCTCTAGCTCAGAAAACAGGAAGGTCAAGATTATTATATTCTTTAAAACCCTGCTTTTGGGGAAAAGGCTGGCTAGAAGTCTACAAAATGAAATGAGTTGGGGAAGAAGGCTGTGATTATGGGCAAATGCTTATTGTTTAAAGCACTTTCTCTCTAATGTTTTATAATGGTGGTTTAAATAGGAATAGAAAGTGGCAACAGGAAATAGAAGACGGGATTGTGTGGGAAGTGGGCTTGTCTTTTATTTCTAATAGAGAGCAGATATTTCTGGAGTTCAAGCATCAGACTCTCATTAAGTTTGTACCTGTAAATCTGTCAATTTGAAGAAAAATCGATTGCAAATATATTTCAAATACCTACCATGCCCTAGGCAACCAACATAGGTGCTTTATATAGTTTTAATTGTTCATTTCCACAGAAATCTGATGGTGAAGGTGTGGTTATTAGTTCTTGTTTACAGCTGAGGACACCAGGGCTCAGAGAGGTTCAGTAACTTGCACAGCTTCGTGGCCAGGAAACCATCAAAACCAGGACTGGTCCCAGCCATCTTGATCTCTAGCAGTGTTCATATGTATAATCACAGTGCCTTGTTGTCTCCAAGTGGTTCCATAGGTCATAAGTCTGAAGACATCATGTGATTTCCCAGGAATATGGCTTTGCCTCTTCCTCCTTATTATATATGACATCCTTCTCACACTGTTTAATTCTTTTCATGCACAGGAAGAAATGTGTGATTTGTGATGCCCTTCTATTGATTAGCACTGTCTGTCTAGAAGGTGGCACTGACAAGCATTCTTAAAGCTACAGGAAAAAATGGCCATGATTGATTTGCAATGTCTGCCACGGGCACAGGAAAGAGAAGTAAAGGCCAAGGGGAAGCAACTTGCCTGCCAGCATTTGAAGCTGGGTGAGGAGTTACAGGCACAGGGCCATTGCTTACTAAACCCTTGTAAGCCAGTGAAAGGAAATGAATGACTTAATTCCAAACCACTTCAAAACAATTCGAGGGAAATCATGAATCCCAGGTGAGTGACAGGACCATGGCTCCTCCCAAGACTTCCATTGCTCCTGTCCCTGGCTGGCAGAAAGACCTGCTTCCTCCTGTCTTTGTCAGTATGTCATTTATCCAGCAAGTATCGAGGATCTCCCGCACACCAGACATTATCCCTAGTGAGAAAAGGACAGAGAATCTATGGACAAATCTCTATTCTCATGGAGCTCCAGTTCTACATGAGAAGAGCAAGTGTCAAGAGGGAGCCATCTGGCTAGAGGAGCTTGGCTACAGCACTCTATGAAGTGCTGTGGAAACACAAAGCAGAGGAGGGCAGGAGGTGTAATGAGGCATGTAGATGGGGTGGGCACTTTAGCTAAGGGCTGGTGAGGAGATCCTGGCTGTCCCATTTTCGTTCTGCAATGGCTTTGACCTGTATGTATTTTCAGGCTCTTCTTGGCTGTGGTCAGTTGTATACAAATGTGAACAGCAGCACAGCGATGCCTCCGTTTCCAAAGACCAATGTCTGCTGAGTGGTCTCTGACTCAAGTCCTCCTCTTTTACATACCCTCATCTGTGTTCTGGTTTCTTCACCTGGAGTATATCCTTCACCTCTCTACATCATGAACAGGACTTAACAGTCTTCAAGATCCAGGATTAGTTGTCCCCAGGATGCCCAAGTAGAGCTAGGTACCTCTTCCTGAAGTCACTAAGATCCTCTGTATTTCACCTTCTGGGGTTTCAGAGGGACAACTGTTAGAAACACCAGCCTTCTCATCTGGTCCTTTCCATCTTCACCTTTCCCAGGAAGCACTTTGTGCCTGAGGTTTCTTTAAAGCCCCAGTGGTTAACCCAAGCTTGGTGCATGGTAGGAACTTAACAGCTCCAGTATGGAGAAGAGGAGAGCTGGATGGATGCGCCCATGGACCTCACACGTGTTCTCTGTTTTGGTGCTCTGAGCCATAGTTTTCTGACCAACATCCAAATAAAACATCCAAATAAAGGGTGGTTCTGAGAACTGGGGAAATGACAGTGATTGGTAATAAGTTTAAAATTGAGTAATTAGTAGTTGTAGTTGCAATAATATAGCTGGCAGTTAGTTAATGAGAAGTGCATGAATGCTTCTTTGGGTTCTTGCTTCTTTCATGATTCCTCCTGGAATGACTGCCCCATTCTGAACTTTTCTGCCTTCCTGTTCTTGACTGTGGATTACCTAGCCATCCCTTCTATCTAACCTTTGCCTTGAGTACCTGCCTGGGGCTTATAAATTAGTCATTTTAATTCACTCTCATATTCCAGGATTTATCAAACATGGGAGTGATATCTGCATTCTATATAGTCCCATTTTTACTCTTTAAATTCACTTCTTTTACTCATCTATACATAGATCACTAGTCTAATTTCTCAACATTATTGTATTTTTCTCCCAGTGGTTTAAATATTGAGGCCCAGCACCCAGGGCTTTGCCAAGAAAGTTGTTATTGATGTACAGAGTTAAGTTAGGAACAAAAGGTTTCTCACTGTGCCCACTCTTAAAACTGCATGCTTGGGAAGAAATCCCACCCTGAGCTGCTTGGCCACACTTACCTATCTGTGAAGGAAGCTTGAATCTTCCTCTGACCTTCACCCCACTGCACTTGCCAGCTGACTTCTCTTCATGGACACATGGGCAACAGCAAGGAACAAGACTTCTCTGCCTCTGACATCTTTGACATGGTCATCTTCCTGCCTGGGAGACTGAGATGGGCAGGAGACTTCATGGATTATAGGTAGACTGTCACCAGGGTTGTGAACACCAAGGCAGAGGCCTTATCTGTCTTCACAACCTTTGTCACCATGAGTTCGATTCCCCAGTACCCACATAGAGCCAGATGCACAAAGTAGCGCATGCATCTGGAGTTTGTTTACAGCAGCTGGAGGCCCTGGCATGCCCATTCTCTCTGTGTGCCTTTCTTCTATCTCTGCTTGTAAATAAATAAATTTTAAAATCATAGATTCAGTCTTAGAAACCAGTGACTAAACCTTCATAGACTCATAACTCATGACAAAGTAGACTCTATCCCAGGATAGGTTATGAAAGGCAGGCAGAGGCAGAATGGACCAGTATGAGCAATACTCCTTAATCTACCTAATGCCCACTAGCTCACTTGGCATCTCAGGTCCTAGAGATGATGGAGGTGCTTGCATATCACAGTTAAGTTTGGCCAAAAGGGCCAGAAATGAAAGAATCAACTAGAGATGGTTAACCATTTTAAGAGTTCAAGAAAAGCAAGGGTTTGACAGACAAGGAGTGTTGTATTATCCCTCTCAGCTCTTTGGAATATGAATGGTCACTGCTCTGTGTTGCGTTGTTTAGGCTGTAGAGCTAATGTGTAACTGTAGCTGGGCATATGTCAGTCTATAACTAGGCTAATTATACATGATCACATTCTAACCCCAAAAGAGCACCAATGGGTGCCTATGGCCCATCACGTCCCCATGTCCAGTGTGCCTTGGTGGGTGGAGGGCAGGGAATTAAGAAGAAAAGTGAAGTCTGGAGCCCCAGCTATTTCCTTCTTGCTGTGTGTAGAGATCAGACACCTTCATTGTGGAATGGCCGTGGACCTAATTGCTATGTGAGATCCAAGGAAAAGCATTTTGTAGTCACAATTACTACACAGTGACAGTTATGTCTGTGTGTGCTTGCATGAGAGTTAAGAAATGTCAGAAAAGAAGTGCTTTGACCATTCCTGTCTCAACAATACATGTTGCTTTCATTGTAAGAAATGCATTATTTTCATTATGTGTATTTCCAATCAGAAGGCATTTTTTCTTGTCTTTACATTTTCTTGTCTATTTTTTTGTTTGTCCTGTGCTGATGTGAGGCACTAATGTATGCAGTGGTACTGCCTCTGAATGAAGCACAGCTTCTGCTTCCACAGAATTGGCAGTCAGGTATGGAGGTCAACTGTCATAGTTAGGACCATGAATGTCCCTCAAAGGCTAGTGTGAATGTGTGGTCCCCAAGGTGAAGGTGGTAGAACTGTGGGAGGTCCTATGTCATCAGTGGTATGCCCTCCAGGAGGATTGTGGGACCTCCAGTTTCTTCCTCTGTTCTGCTCCTTGGTCATGAAGTAAGCAGTGGTGCACCACACTTCCACCATGAACCAAATAAGTGATGTTTTGGTTGAATGGGCTAGTACCTCTAAAACTGTGAGCCCAAATAAACTTTTCCTTTCTGTCAATGGATTAACTCAGGTATTTGTAGTGGTGAAGGTTAAATTAATACAACAACTAAGTGAGTATTGACCAAAGAGGTGAATGGGTTGTACATAGATCTAGTGCGGACAGACTCATGGATATCCCTAGACTCTTCTTCATACCTATGCATGCTCACCATTAACTGTGTGCATGTGCATGTATGTGCGTGTATGTGTGCATGTGTATGTATGTGTGCATGTATGTGTGTGTGCGTGCAAGTGTGTGCTTGTGTGCATGTGTGAGTGCGTGCATGTGTGTGCATGTATGTGTATGTGCACGTGCGTATGTGGGTACATGTGCGTGGGTGCATGTGTATGTATGTGCATGTGCACGTGCATGTGTCTGCATGTGTATGTATGTGTGTGAGCACGTGTATGTGTGTGCATGTGTGTGCATGTGTTCATGTGTGCATGTGTATGTATGTGCATGTGCACTGCGTGTGTGCATGTGTGTGCATGTGTATGTATGTGTGCGTGCATGTGCATGTGTATGTATGTGTGTGTGCGTGCAGGTGTGTGTGCGCTCATGTGTGTATGTATATGTGTGCATGTGTTTGTGTGTGTGAGCGCACGTGCATGTGCGTGTGCATGTGCGCGTGTGTTGGGGGCCATGCTCAGCTCTGTGTAGAGTATGACTGACAAAGAAGAAAAAGAATGGGGAAAATGTTGTACTTCAAGACATTTCTCTGAACTGAATTAAGGGCAGGGATGGAGTAGGTCAGGTAGTTTGGGAAGCCACCGTGCCATCCATGTGAGTGATTTCAATGTTTGAAACCAAGGGAAGTTACCAGAAATGAGATGACTTTGAAATTAGCTTGACTTGGAGAGGAGAGAGAGAAGGAGTAAGATGGTGCCAAGGTCTTCCCCTTTGGTCAGGCTTGAACGGACACTACATAATGAGATGGACATACGTAAGGAAAAACAGGTCAGGAACAGGGTGACATGAAGGAAGGATGGAGCCGACAAAGCTACCCACCATTCTCTGGTACCTCATGTCCTTCTCCCAGCAGACCTTGCTGACAGCACTGCTCACAGGATGTTAAATGAGCCCTGACCATTTCTACTGGTTGACATGAGAGACTGAAGACAACTATTTTGTAGGCAAATCACGCTCACTCTGGCTTCAAGATCATCAAGCATTTCTTAAGGTACATTTGCAAGCTGGTGAGTCAGTAACAATGTGTCTGCAATATTTCCAAACCCAGGAGAATATCTGCACAGTGTTTTAGTGATCCACACGATCAGCCCAAACAACCAATTTGTCGTGAAGTAATCTGTGTAAATTATGATAGCGGGAATATTTTCTATCATCTGCATGGGTTAGTGGAAAACATTTTCCTATTATTTAATCCCTTGGGCCTCAGGGGAATTGTTTTACAATGATCTAATATAGCAGAAGCTAGTTTTATTTACAGAATTTATTAGAAATGACACCCACTTGCTCTTTCTTGGCTTTGAGGCTTAAATAATGGGTGGAAAAATAAAAAATCAAACAAGTCTGGAGAGTCTTAAGAAATTGGAAGGATATAAGAGTCAGCACACAACATTAAAATCACGTTCCCAGAGGCTTTGAAGACTTATATGTTACTTTGCAAATTTGGGCCCTAAAAAGGATACAAAGATGTAGTCTAAATTAGTGGATCCTAACTTGATGGACACCTCCGAGAATCTCATAAAACTATGGAACTGTCAGGTGTGGCGGTGCACACCTTTAATCCCAGCACTTGGGAGCAAAGGTTGGAAGATCACCATGAGTTCAAGGCCAGCCTGAGACTACATAGTGAATTCCAGGTTAGCCTGGGCTAGAGTGAGACCCTACATAAAAAAAAAAATCCTATGGAATGTAACCTTGAGAAGAATTTATATGGGTGTGTGTACATTATGGTGGTTTGGATCCCTTAATGTTTTCTGAATGCTTGGTCCCCAGCTGACGGCAGTTTTGGAATGGAAATCTTGTTGGAGGTATGTTTTTGGGGGCTGGCTTATGGGGCTTATAACCAGTGTCCCTTGCCATGTGACAAGACTGCAGAAGACCATATATTGAATAAGGCTGGTGCATTTTTTCCCTAGAGTCCCTCTTCCACCATCTAGCATCCTAGTGACTCTCACTTTTAGATCCCGTGCTCTGGTACCCTCCAGCAAAACAAGGAGAAACTGGGCTGTTGTAGACAGGCACACTGATCACCTTGTGAACATAGCTGTCATGGTTTGATCCAGGTGTCCCCCACAAACAAATGAATGTGTTCTGAATGATCGATCCTCAGCTGATGGCAGTTTGGGTTTTACAAACTCTCTGGAGCTGCTTTGTTGGGGGCAGGCTTATGGGGTTTATAAGCCAGCTCCCCCTTGCCAGTATTTGGCACACCTTCCTGCCGCTGTTTGCAGTGCTGTGGCAGAGGTGATGTCCAGCCCTCTGCTCATGCCATCGTTTTCCCTGCCATCATGGAGTCTCCCCTCGAGTCCATAAGCCAAATAGACCCATTCCTCCACAAGCCACTTTTGCTTGGGTTCTTTCTGCACAGCAACAGAGAAAGTTGACTGCAACAATATCTATTGACAGCTTAACAGTAAGAAAAAAAGGGAAAAGCTTTTCCCAACATAGAGGAAAATACAGACAGAAATATATTAAAAATACAAAGTTTGACATGAAACGAAATGTAAGCAAATTTAAAGTCTCAAGCTGAGAGACTGAAGCCCCTTCAATTATATTGGTTAAAGAGGTTATCATCACTGCAGAAGAATAGATAAGATTTGGAGTTTTCCCTATCTTTTTTTTTTTTAAAATTTCGTAAGCCCCATTCTTTTCTCTTGGATTGATGACTGTTCACTGTGTGTCAATGAGTGACAGAAGCATAGAAGTTGTTTTTGATCTTACAGGAGCTTAATAATTTGCCTGAGTCTCAAAAGAGATTCTTCCCTGCCATTTTTAAACAGTGTTGAAACTGTTAAAGACTACAAGGACTTTTGTAGTTAGACTGAATGAACTTTGCATTTTGAGATGCCATAAACCTATGGAGACAAGGCTGGAACATTATGACTTCATCAAGTTTGGGTATCAAGTTGACAAGAGCTGAACTTGTGATGGTTTGTATTAATTATCAACTGGACAGGATCTAGAATCACCTGTGAGGGATCATGTAGATTAGGTTAGCCTCTGTGGACATCTATGAGGGATTATCTTGATTAGGTTAATTAAGGTGGGAAGGCCTACCTTAACTGTGGTTGCACTGTTTTGTGGGCTAGGGTTCTGGACTCTATAAAAAGGTGAGAGTAAGCTGAACAGCTGCTATTCTGCCTCCTCACTGTGGACTGAATGTGACCAGTTCCTGCCACCATGCTCCCGTGCTATGATGGGCTGTAACCTGGTACTGTCAACTGAAACCTTCACTTTATACCTTAAAGTTCTTTTTGTCAGGTACCTTCTCTCAGCATGAGAAGGTAACTGACACACATAATTAAGAAGGAATTATATATAGAAAGATGAATAATTTGATTGCTTGATTTAGACATTTGGGATTTGTGAGAAAAAAACAATCATAATGCAACATACTAAATGTTCCAGGAAAGACCCATGGGAATTGTTATTCTGAGAAAACAACAACATAAACAAAGAAATATCAGGCTATACTTTTTTAAAAGTATAGTTATTTTCTTTTTTTTAAAGAAAACTTTCACAGAATCTATCTAATTCAGAAACATGTATCTAAATTAACCTATAATGATCTCACTTTCTGATGGAGATTCTGCTTGTATTTTTCAGAAGGCAGAGAGAGAGATCTGTGGCTCCTCCAACCCTACCATCGAGCCACAAACCAATAGCTGATATCCTGACAAGAGATGAGCCACCCCAGACCTACTGTGGAGAATCCACATGGAACCTGCAGAGAGTGGTGGGATAAGCAAGAGACCCATAACCACAGGCAACCAGTCAACCCAGGATAAGCCAGACAGACAGAAACCAACGATTTTCAACACAATGTAAAGCAGAAGTACAGAGGCCTCTAAGACCTCAACAATAAAGCAGCCTTAATACTCACCCACCATGACTCAGGGAACTGAGCAGAAGAGGGGACAGAAAGAGTGTAAGAACCATGGTGGGGGAGAATATCCAGAGACATGGCCCCCCTCAGCAATAACATACAAAAAGGGGTGGAACTGGGTTGACTCCTAGACTATCAATAATCCCCTGCCCAATGGACTGATCCAGACTGCCCACGGAGGAGGATATGCAGCTGATTGGGGACAGGGAAGAGAGAAATTGGGGAAATGGGGATACCAACTCATTATTTGCTCATTAAATGTATCTAATTATGGATAATTAAAAAAATAAAGGCTGTACCACCACAAAAAAATAAAGAAAACTTTAAAAATCTGTGTGTGTGTGTGTGCATGTATGTGTACAGACATGCATATTGTGGTACATATATGGAGATCAGAGGAAGACCTCTGGTGTCAGTTGTCACCTTCCACTTTGTTTGAAACAGGGCTTCTTAGTCAGGCCTGCAAGTTTTCAGGGACTTTCCTGTCTCCGTCTCCTATCTAGCCATAGGCACACTGGGATTATAGACACGAGCTCCTTCGTCTGACTCCCCATGGGTTTGAGGGATCTTATCTCAGGTCATCACATCTGTGTAGCAAGCACTTTTACCCTCTGAGCCGTCTTCTCAGTCCCCCAGCTCTGCCTGTGGATCTGAGGAAGACTTTAGAGCAAAGTGGAATGTCTGAGTTGGGCCAGAGTTCAAAGTTCAGGCTTGTCAGTAGGTATAGAAATAAGTGGGTTGTGCGTATGGACTGGATGTCGTGGGCAGGTATGGGTAGGCAGGTGCAGAGCAGAAAAGAAGGAAAGGCAGGTATGAAGTGCTAGCTATGGGTGAGTAGATGTGAGGGCACCTGAAGTCAGGTCTCTCAGTCAGGAAAGGGAGGAGACTTCGGTCACTCAAACATCCACAGAAGACCATGAAGAAGCATCAGCACTTCCCTGATTAGGCTATGAAGAGCCAGCAGTGTGTTCTCAGAGTAGGGGTCTCAGTCAGTCAGATTAGGTTAATGAAAATTAATCCCAACAGGAATGTGGAGGATGGATTAGAGTTGGTATTGATTATTTTGACAAAGATAAGCCATTAGGAAACCATGTCAGTGGCCTGAGTGTAAAATGGTGAGAACCTTTATTGAGGAAGATCTAGACGAGCACGTGTGTAAAAAGGGAAGAGAGAGGGAAGGGATGGTGGTTTGAATTAGTTGTTCCCCGAAAACTCATTTTACTTTGGATGCTTGGTACCCATCTGAGTTGGGAGGTGGAGCCTTGCTGGAGGAGGTTTGTCGTTGAGGTTAGGGGTCTTATAGGCAGCTCCCCCTTGCTAGAGTTTAGCTCACTCCCCCTGCTGCTGTTTTCCACATGCTGCGGCAGAGGTGATGTCCAGCCTCTGCTCATGTTCTGCTGTTCCCTTCCATCATGAAGCTTCCCCTCAAGACTGTAAACCCAAATAAAAGTCTTTCCCTCCCATCAGCTGCTTTTGATTAGGTGTTTTCTCCCAGCAACAAGAAGGTAACTATGTATCTGTGATAACATTCTCTATATATGAGCTGGTTGAAAGATGTTCATGAATTAATATCTTCAGGCCATGCTGAGGGATGAGAAAGAGGAAGAAGTTAAGAGGAAGGAAAATAAACATGACATGTTTTATTAAATGTATAAGTGAGTTAGTCAGCTCTGTGTTACTGTAGTAAATACTTAAAGAGTCACATTATAAAGAGAAAAGGTTTGTTTTGGCTCACAGTTTGGGGGGGTTAATCCATGGTTGGCACTGTTGCTCTGGGGCTTTTGGAAAACACTGCATCATGGTGGGGTGTGTGTGGAAGAATAAGCTAGTCACTTCATGGACCAAGCATTTGGGAGACAATCTAGATCCAACTACAACAATAAGCGGAAAGTTTTTATACTACCCTAACCTCACATATTCAAACCCTTTGTCCATTTAGAAAAGGGAGGGGCAGTAATCTGTGAGGAGCAGATCTCACGTTTGCCTTTGATGTAGCCAGGCATACTGTACTAGGTACCTAGTCAAGGGTATTTCACAACATAATCTTCTGGCTCTTTTTTTATTGTTGTTGTTAAAAACAGAGATTCCTGGGTTATTACCCCAGACTATAAACCTCCACCTAGAGGGTGGAGATCCATGGAATTCTTAGTTTCTATCAGTTTGCCAGTCACTCTGTTAAACAGCTGTGACTGCTAATTGCTGCTTTAAACAACTCATTTAACAGCCAACTTGAAAAGCAATGGTGTCCAAATGCCCAGGAGAGCCAGCCATCCATGCCCATCCAACCAAATACACTTGCTACTTATATGTTCATTATATGAAAAGATACATGCCCCTCTCTTTGATCCCAGTCTGGGGGTGGGGACAGTCATTGGGCATCATCTGAAAATAACTATGTTTAAGAATAACTCATTACATTTCTTCAAGCATTCCTTAATAAAGTGCCTTTAGTAGTTTACCCTCTGTCTAATGCTTTAATCAATAGTGATGAGTAAGAGGCCAAACCAAGGCTGTAGAAAACCGTGAGCTGCGGCTCCCATTTGCTCCTCTCCTCATTACCCCATCCCTAGGTGAGCTCATCCTGTCCCTTTGCTTAAATACCATCTCTATGCCGATGACTCACACGTTTTTATCTGCCGCTGAGCCTCCAGTCTGCACTCCAGGTCGTACATCCAGTTGTCTCCCTGTCATCTCCACTTGGAGTCTCAACCGCATCTCAATTTTATGGAGGACAGAAAGTACTGAGCTTTTTGAGTCACCCACTCTTTCACTAGTGTGGTCTTCCCAAATTCAGTAACTGGATCCTGTCAAATGGCCAAAAAAAAAAATCTTGCTATGATCATTCTTAGCTCCTGTCTCTTAGTAACCACTGCCTCTATCACTTCATTTCCTTCTGAGTACTTTCAATTTTATCTCCCTAATGCATCCCAAACTGCCCACAGTTCTTCACCACTACTGACATGAACTTGACCCAAGTCACCATCATCCAAATAAAATGGACCTTTTCTCCTCCAGGCTGCCTCACCCTACAGTGGCAGTATGCTCAAACGGCAGCATATCATCCTCCCATGGTTTCCAGCACACTCACAGAATATCCAAATCACTTCCCAGGACCTAAGATCAAGCCCTCCCTCCCCTTTCAACTTATCTGGTCCTTCTGTTACCTCCGTCAGCTCACACGCTCTTCCTCCAAGTCCTTCTATCAGTCCATTTCTTCCTTCTTCCACTTCACATACCACACAGAACTCCTAGCTAAGTACGCTGGGTCTGAGCTGAACCTCATCTCTGAGAGACCTGCCTTGCCCATCTAAACCAGAGAGGTCTCTGGACTCTTTCTGTAAAATGCTACATGTGATGATTAAGTTTTGTTGTCAACTCGAGCTGTTTAGTAATCCAAAATAATCTTGGGTGGATCTCTGAGGTTGCTTACAGGAAGGATTAACTAAAGGAGGAGGTCCCTCCTCCAGAGTGAGCCCTTCCTAGAGTGGGTGGCCCTCTCAGTAGGGGGCAGGATATAAGGAAACTTGAGGGTTAGGAAATCTCTCTCTTCCTCTCCCCCATTTATTGGTGTGTGTGTGTGAGTGTGTGTGTGTGTATGCGTGTGTATGTGTGTGGTGTTGGTGATTGCCTCTCTCTCTCTCTCTCTCTCTCTCTCTTTCTCTCTCTCTCTCTCTCTCTCTGTTTGGATCTGTGATGCAAGGGGACCAGCCTCTTTTGCCATTATGGAACTTCCCCTGGACCTGTAACTTCAATAAATCCTTCCTCCCATAACTGTGCCTGGTTTGGAGGTTCATCCTAGTGGCATGTGGCTGACTACAACACTATAAAACAAACACATTAGGCTGTGAGGACCATAAGGTTCCTGTCACAATTACTGAGTTTCAACCTGCCATTGAAACAAAAGCATCCATAGGCAATGGGTAAAAGAATAGACATGGCTGTGTTCCAATAAAACTTTATTTACAAAAATAATGAATGGGACAGATTTGGTCCCTCAGCTGGGGCTTATTACTGATCTAAGCCAAAAATATGACTATTTTTGTTATTCCTTCCTGGAGATTCTCAAAGTCCCCTTGTCCCTTGCTTGCATTAGTCAGTGAGAGCTGTGAGGGCAGGAGGGAACTTGAACTCTGAAGTATCATAATATATATATTGCTTCATGGAGTGTTTGCTGCACAGTGAGGTCTTAGAAAACACATGGTGGATAAAGGAAGAAAAGGAAAGAGCAGAAAGAAGGGAAGATTTCTAGCTGGTCATGGTGGCACACACCTTTAATCCCAGCACTCAGGAGGCAGAGATAGGAGGATTGCCATGAGTTTGAGGCTACCCTGAGACTACATGGTGAATTCCAGGTCAGCCTGGGCTAGACCAAGACTCTACCTCTAAAAACAAACAAACAAACAAAAGACGGGAAGATTTCTTTTTCAAGCCAAGACACTTTTGTTAATCTAGAGAGAGACATCGCTCCCCACAGCTATAACACACAAAGGAGGGGGGCAGGAACCTGGCTGCCTCCTGTGCTATCCATAACCCCTACCCCATGGGTTGATCCAGTGTGCCCACTGAGGAGGATACCCAGTGGGTTGGGGACAGGGAGGAGGGGAAATGGGAATACCAACACAATATTTGCTCATACAATGTATTTAATTTTGGATAATAAAGATAAAAAAAAACAGCAGTAGCCGTGATTGGCTCACACTTTTTCAATATTGGGTCATTTACCCAGTCATTGCTTTGCTTATTCTTTCATGCTTGCAATGAAGCCCTATTTCTGGGCTTCCCATTTATACCAGGTGCTGCCTTAGGGAAACTGACCTGCTTAGGCCCTTCTGAGCATACAGTCCTCTGGACTGTGGTCTCTTCCCAGAAACCTTTCTGCTTTTTCATTAAGAGACCAGGGGGAAATTCAAGTATTGGGAAGTGAAATTGGGAGGCACCAGATAATTAGCAAAGAAGACCATTGGAGTTGTCTGTCAGCCTACTTTGGGGAACGCTGCCATTTTCTTCCTGGTTCTTTACAGTAGAGCAGGCCTGAGCTACATTTTGGCAGATGAGAAGCACTGAATCGTATATCCTGAAAGTTTAGCACCTGTGTTCCTTTGAAAGAGAGACACCTCTGTCAGGATGAGAGTCTCAGCTCACTTCTCCCTCCCCTGTTCCTTCCCACATCCTCATCCTCTGCCCTCCTCCAAGATGACCGGAATCCCAGCGCAGAAGCTGAGAGCTGGGCAGTCATTAAGGATCATCAACCAAAGAGCTCTTCGCCAGACAGGATTATGTTTAACAGACAGCCAGACCGGTCCTGCAGGCTCCTGTTAAGTTTCATCAAAACCGTGCCTAATTAAAACCTTCAACTTAATTGCATTCCTCTGCATTACAAATTCTGATTAAATTGGTTTAATTTGGTGCGAAGGAGAGTGTTTGTTTGACACGAGAACTGAGCCCAGATCTGGGGCTAGGCTCCGTGTCCCATAGCCTCTCATGGCCCTCTTATACAATGGGATTGTCATGGGATTTGGGGACTAGCCCAGAGCTCAGGGAACAGGCAGATGGTGCTCTATGCACATCTGCAGGGGCTGTCCTGCATTCAGCTGACAGCTGTCTTCCTCCCTCCCCTTCCCAACTTTCTTTTCCTCCTCTGCATTTGAGACACCCCCACCTCAGGGAAAAATTGCACCCAATCTGTCAGTAAAAGATGTTGTGGAATCAAAGCCCTGGCAATCTGCTTCCACTCAGGAGAGAAATCCCAGCTCGTCAGGAACTCTGCAGAGAACTTTCTAAAGGTCTTGGTTCACAGAGCACCAAGGCCAAGTACTTTCTGATCACCCAGCTTGAGGCCCCCTTCCAGAACCCACAATCCACGCATACTACAAAATTCTGGCTGGCCCTTTGTGATGTCCTGCACCTCATCCTGTAAAGTGCTGACTCCTATTGGCACCCAGGAAACCCCTTCCAAAGTGCCCTCCCAATCCAGGGAGCTGACCAATCCAGAGCTGACAACAGTCTGCTCCTGTCTGAATGTATTCCTTCATAAAAATGACCGGGAACTCCCCTCCTGGTGTGCCCACACAGAGTGCTTTGCCCTTGGGAAGCCACAGGCAGCCTGTCATGTTATGCTGCTGAGTCAGCTTTACTGAAAAAAATAATTTAAAATTGTATTTATATACTACAGGGTAGGATGAGAAATCTATATGTTTAAGGACAAAACCGGAGACCTCACAGGTAGGCAGTCCAGGGAGTAGCTGCTGTGCCAGACTCTGGATTTCAGTTATTTTTTTCTATCAACTAGAAGTCCCAGCCGTCTAGAGATGTGTTTCCCACCCTGTTAAGATGTTTTCTCCTCTATCAGGACTTCTGAGTCTTTGTTGTCTCCTCTGGGAAGTGTGCTTGTAGCTACATCTGCCTTTCCTTTTTGTTCAATTTTATTGCCAACTGATTCATTGAACTTTTTCAGCTTGCGTGCTCTATTGTAGACAGCCTCGAAATAGGCTCGTCCACAATTTCAAACCTACCATTTCTCACCAGCACCATCAGACCTGCTCTGCCTTGTCATGCCCATGCTCTCTCTCTCTCTCTCTCTCTCTCTCTCTCTCTCTCTCTCTCTCTCTCTTTCTCTCTCTCTCCTTCTCTTAACACTGCTTCAAGTTTCCTCAGGCACCTACTTTGGAAACAGGAGACAACCTCAGTATCCACCACTAATAAGTAAATAAATAGATAGATGAATAAATAAATGCTTGAAAAAGTATGACATCACAGGTTGTCACTCGTCAATTGACTAGCTCTTCGCCTATTTTTCTTTTATTCACTCCAGCTTAATAATCCTCTACCCCTTCTATAAGCAAGGCCATTGCCAAGTTCTGCTGCACATAGTGTGGGCTCCACAAACTCTGGATCTAATGGATGAATAGCAGATAGAAGGAGAGGGTGAAACTGAAAACACATCATTGCAGGATACAGAACACAGACTTCCTTCCCTGTGAGGGAGACCAGAAGGCCCACAGGCAGCAGGGTCAGACAGATCTTCCCTTGTGATCATCCAGTGCATCCAGAGAGATAGAGAGGTGCCCAGGAGACTCAGACCCACTGGTGACACCGGCCCACCAGCTTCTCCCTGGCTGAGGAGAAGCCTCCCATGGAGGGAAGAGAGACAGGCGCTGGAGCAGCGGCTGCTGTGGCAAGAAGCCAGCAGAGCCTGAAATCAAATGTGCAGAAGTCACTGCAGAGCATCCGCGTGAGTATTTATGCTTTGAATTAATTATAATAATATAATGGCTAAACCATTTATTGTGAGCTTGCCCCGTGCCAAACAGCATGCTAAATGCTGTACATGCATTCTAGGTTAATTCTTGCTGCAGCTTGACCAGGACCTTGAATTATCATAGTCTTATAGGTGGAGAACAGAGCCTCAAAGAGGTTAGGTAATTTGTGCAAGGTGACATAGCCAGTCAATGGGGAAGCCAGGGTCTGAGCTCGGGTATTTCATGAGGCATTTTTCTTGCTCTTACTCAAAAGCTGGCATTACTATTAAATCTCTCTCTCTTTCCCTCTCCCCCATCTTTCTCTCTCTCTCTTCGCCCTCTGAGAATGTTCCAATTCCACACTCAAGTGTTTTTTAATGATAAAAGTAGATAGAATGTTCTTTGAATTCTCAGTAGCTTACTCAGTGCTTCTGCATAGTAAATGAATAAATCTTACTGGCTTATTAACAGAAATATTTGTTGGTGGATCAATATTTAGAAAATCAGGCACTGCACCAGGCAGAGAAGAACTTTCTGGAAAGAATGATTGAAGTAGACAGTTGGTACTATCAACAGCTAAAGGCAAAGATCTCCTCTCGCCTTCACCACTGTGTTGCTTCTGTCAACCTCTTTTTCTTCTTCGGGTCCTAGTTCATTGCCTCCTGTCATAGAGACCTTGGCTTATGTGCCCCTTCCTCCAGGAAACTGTCACTAATACCCCCCCCCCAGATTTGGGTTTAAGCTCCCATACAATTAAGTATTCTGTTATCACAGCACTTACTTCATTAACTCATAATTGCTTATTGACTCTTTAGCCTTCCCCAATTAGATCATTGCTCATTGAAAAGTCAGTTTCCCTTATCAGAATTCTATATATATGGTGGTGTGTGTGTGTGTGTGTGTGTGTGTGTGTGTGTGCCCGCGCGTGCTATGTGTGGTGCGTATGTGTGTGGCTGCACATGTTTGTGTGGGTGTGTATTCACTTGTGCTCACAAATTCCAGAGGAAGTTCCATCCCTGGCAGAAGTTGGCTCCCTTCTGCAGATTCATAGCAGAGAGACATCATCAACAGCTCCTCAAAACCTCCAGAGCTCAAACTGCTGTTCCTACACCTTAGTGCCCCCTTAGCAGAGATCTGCCTGTGAGGGGCTCAGTTTTAATAGAATACTGAGTCTATGGGGCCATCCATTCAAACTGTCACAAAGGGTGAAGTTAATGTTGCATCTAGCAGTGCAAGATACCAGGTCTTTGTGGCCTTGGACAAGTTCTAAACCCTCTCAAACTTTAGTCAAGGAAGTGGTGAACCAGTCTATTTGCCTCCCCTCAGGTGAATTATGTCAAACTTTTTCTCCTTGGGAGATGCCAGCACACATCTTTTCACCCCAAATAGAGCTCAGATGACAGACCAAAGCACCACTGCACCAAAACCAGTTTTGGTGAAAACCAGTGGTTTATTGTGGTTACTTACAGAGCAGGGTGAGGGGTTGCTTACAGAAGCAATGGATGACTCAGAAACGACATCACCGAAAAGCCCACCCCAGCCTAGGTGGCCACTTGTGGACGCTGCATCTCTGGAGCTCACTGCATGACCTGTAGGCAGCCCCGCTGCTCAGAAAGTCTCTTATTTAACCTTTATATAACCTTAGAGGTGGTCTTAAAATCTCTTCCCCCGGGTTTGTTGACCTTGAGTCTCCTGAGCCTCTCCCAACCGAGACATATCTAAATTCAAAGAAAATTGCTCCACAACTCTGCCTTTCAACACTTGTTTACTGCTCCCATAGCCTTGGGAAGTGGTCCTGGGACCTTTTAAATCTCAATTCTTCCAGACTTGTCCTCTTTTCTCCTGTGCCTCCCTCTTCCCCTCAGGAGGAATATCTCAATTAGAAGGAAATTACTACACATCAGAGGTTGCTGTAGACGCGCGTGGGATCCATAGATCAGCACAGGGCTAGCTTGGCACATAGTGCATGCCCAATAAAGTGCAATTATTTTATTAGTAACCCTTCCAAGGCACTTTGGTATAGAGTGTAAAATTAATATATATATATATATATATATATATATATATATATATATATATATATATATATATATATATATAAATGCAGGTACACAATTAAGTGTGCCAAGATGCACTGGGCTTAGAAGCCAAGTTGTATTCTGAATGGCAAACCGCACCCTAACCTGACTAACCACCATCATGGCACGAGGCATTCAGGCTTTGACAGGACCCACGAGAAGCCTCAGAACATTAGCTCAGCAGTATCCTTATTCCTTAGCCTATCCATAATTAAGTACATGTGGCCAAACATCAAAACAAATAAGAAAGAAACATGAAATTTCAATACCAATGAAATGGATTCAGACTTTCCTCAGCTGCAAATCTTTGTGTGACAGGAAGGCAGTAAGTAAATTGCCTTCTAATTTTTTAAGCCGTGTGCAAACAAACAGTGTATGCTGCACAGTCAGGAGCAGAGTTTGAAGTTGTAATCAAATAAATTAACAACAAAATGAATCTGACATATTTAATGACAAACCGTATTATTGTGCTGCATGGTAATTACACAAAATGAGAAGTTCATATAATGGCTGTAATTATTTATTCATATTACTTTCATATTGTCAAACTCAACTTTTATGGATTTTTCTCTTTTTACGTGGCTAGTGCTGCATTTATAAAAAGCTTCTGTGTCCATGGTTTCTCTAATACTACCTGAGATTTCCATGGAATTCTCCTTGCACGAAGGCACAGTTAAACACACACCCACTCACGCATGCTGGAAGAGAGATCTGGGACTGGGTCAATGAGTGAATTTCTGTCTCTATTAATGCTTCTCCAGTGTTAAGCTCCAGGACTACTTGGTTCCCAGCCAGCGATGCCCACGCTTTCTATGGCACTTCTCATTCTCTCCTAAAGGAAGAGGCTATAGGCAGGAGGTCTAGCTAGTCCCTTTGCCACAGATGCAATCTTGACGTCATTTGGTGACATTAGGAACTATAATAAGTAAACCCTCAACTGCATGAAGGCTCCACTAAAATAGAAACATATGGTTGCTGTCCTGTAAGCTCTGTGCAGGTGTCCCTGCTAGGCATGAGACTGCTCTGTCCAGTAATTTAGTACACAAGGCTCCTTCTATCTGTGGCTCTGCTTTTTCCTAGAGGCTTGCCTTTGCTTTCTCCACTGAGCTGGTTCAAGTCAAGCAAGGATAAGGTCTCCTTACTTCTCAGCACCCTTGTAAATTATACCCATCACCATCAAGAGACCTTGCCCACACAGTCACTAACAACCTCAGGAGAGGCTCATCTCCGAGGTGCAGAGGTGCACATTGGAAGATGATGAAACAAGTTTTGATGTAATTTGTCATCTCAACCCTTGCCAAACTCAGTGTGGAGATGAAGAAAGAGATGGTAAACACCATTTAGCATGGTGCTGGGGTGGGCAGGGAGAATACAGAAGACAAAAAGCCTTAAATTTTATTACTAGTGCAACTGAGGAAGTGTGAATATATGAAGTCATGGATGTCTAAAAGCAATTGAGAGGTGAAGTGTTACCATGGTTTTAATATACTCCCAAATGGTCCTCCCAGTATGCATATGGGCATAGGGTTGGTGGGAAAGAGAAAGCAGATGAGCTTAAATATTAATAGTAGGTGAGTCCATTTAAATATCAAAAAGATGACATATAGATTTCATTTAAGATTCCTCTATGATGATTGGTGGTTCAGCTTGAATATAATTTGTCAGGTTGGTATGCATTAGTGATATTTTCCAAGAGCATAAAAATTGACAGCACCCATATATGTCATGTGACTTTTCCTGAGGAGATGTGAACAAATGTTTCTTCACCTCAGATTAGAGAATCAAGACCCAGACCAAAGGAAGGGTTCCACCCAAGTCAGGCTTAGTGAACCAGTAAGTTATTGAGATCCCTTACAAGGATCTTGTAACTTTCTGAGCTTCCTGATTTTTTTAAAGCTTGCTTAGCTTCTCAAATCTTGGTAGAGCAGGCAGCTGGGGTGTTATATCTTATCATAGCAGCAAGGGAAGGAAATAGAGTGAACTCTCCCTGATTATCCAGCTGGACTAATAAACCTCAAGATCTGCCTCTGGACACACCTTCTCCAGCAAGGCTCCACTTCCCCAAATTTCTACTGTCTTAGAACCAAGCATTTAAAAACATGAAGGTATGGGGGATATTTCATTCAAACTACCTTCCTGAGTCATATGGTAATTCTGTTTTTAGTTTTTAGAGGATGTAACTTTTTTCCAAAATTGTATGAATTGAAAATACCACCAATGGTGTACAAGGGTTCTCATCCTTACTGATATTAATCTTTCATCTTTTTATGCTAATCAATCTATCAGATGTGAGCTGTTATTTGTGGTTTTAATTTGCCTTTCTCTGATGATTAGTCATGTTAAGAATTTTTTATGTATCTGTTGGTCATTTGTATTTCTTGTTCATGTTTCTTGCTCATTTTTAATACAGCTATCTGTTTCTTGTTCTTGAGTAGTTTCTCATGTATTCTGGACACTAACCTGGACACTAACCTTAGTTCAGTGTATAGGATGGTGGTTTCCAGACACTGTGTGTGGAAGGGAGAGATGTTGTTTGAAGAGTACAGAGTTTTGTTTATACACAATGGATAAGGTGATTTTATAATACAGCATGGCAACTATAATTAATAAAGTCTATTTCAAAATAGCTTAAAGGAGTGGATTTTTAAATGTTCTTACCATAAAGTTATGCTAAATATCTCAGGTGATGGCTAAATTAATTAATCTGATTTGATCATTATTCCATAATAAGTATATACATATATATCAAAACGTCAAATTGTGCCCCAAGACTTGCTTAGATAAGATATCTAATTATTAATAAAATATGTTAAAAATAAATATTAAAAAGGATAAATTTATTTCCTTGGTTAAACGTTAGTGATTCTTAAAAATACAAAAAAAATTAAATTAAAATAGATGCTTATTTTTCTAAAAAGAAAAATTGAGTGTTTCCAGAGTTTGGCTATGACAATGTTGTCACATTGGTATATACATTTGTATATGAAAATAAATTGTAAGATTTTTAAAGGATTAAAAAACTAAATAAAATAAAACGTTTGTGATGGTTAAGATTTGTTGTCAGTTTGATCTTTTTAATTATCTTGGGTGGGTCTCTGAGGGTGTTTATAGGAAGGCAGCCTCTCAGTAGGGGTCAGGATGTAAAGAAGCTCAGGAGAGCTAGAAGTAAATATCCTTTCCTGTGTGGGCAGTGCAGGAAGGAAATTTCAGAGACTCAGGAATCCATTAAGTCTGGAATAGGGTTGTAAGACCCCACCCTAAGGCTATATAAGGGGGAAGGAGATCTCTCTCCCTTAGCCTCCTGCCTGTTTGCTGTTCTGTGTGTGGTGTTGATGATGGTTTTTTCTCTCTGCTTGGACCTGTGAAAGGAGGCCAGCCTCTTTTGTATTATGGAGCTTGCCCTGGGTCTGTGGCTTCAATAAATCTTTTCCTCCCATAAACTGTGCCTGGTTTGGAGATTCAGCCCAGTGGCATGTGGCTGACTAGGACAACATTGGACTGTGGATGTATTTCAGGGGTAGAATATTTGCTCAGCATGTATCAGATCATGGATTTATTTCTAACACCACCAATAGAAAAAGTTTAAAGAAGTCTAAAATATAAATGTAGGGCTTCCTTCCCTCTGTCATCTTTCCTTCCTTCCTTCCTTCCTTCCTTCCTTCCTTCCTTCCTTCCTTCCTTCCTTTCTTCCTTCCTTCCTTCCTTCCTTCCTTCCTCTTCCCTTCCCTCCCTTCCTCTCCCCTCCTCTCCCTTCCCTCCTTTTAAATAAGCCAAGAGAAAAGTGAAGGGGGAAAAGGAAGACATCAGGGAAATGCTCAAAGGGTCACATGAAGACAAGAAATAGGAACCAAAGAATTGTAGTAAAGATTGTCATTGGAGAACTTAGTGACAACAGTTTTGGCAGAAAAATTGGTTTAATGTCAGGAGCCAGGGACACGAAGGTATGGCAAATCCCTTTGCCATTCTCATGGGGGTTTGGATAACAGAAACCTCACAGAGGTTCAGCTATGACCCTGGGGATCTGGCAATGGGAAGAGAAGACAATGGGTACAAATCACTGTCACCCTGATGGGGTCTGGATGACTGAGGTCCAGGTGTGCACATGGGGATCTGGTCTTAACTGGGGCCACCTCAACCTATCACTGCTCATCACACTTATCCTAAGCATATTTCCTGTGCTGGTCACTAGGCACACAGCTAAGAAACTAGGGCAATATCCTACCCTCAAGAAGGACAGTCTTTGAAGGGGTTTTCAAATGATACTCCATGGAACCTTAGGTATGAGAGACACCCTTAGTGAAGGGACCAAGGGAAGGCTGGGCTACTGACCTCTGTGACTCCTATCCCTCCCCACATCAACCCTTGGCTTCATTTGCATAGGCTATAATATTTATAATATTCATCAGGGGCTGGAGAGATGGCTCAGCAGTTAAGGCACTTGCCTACAAAGCCTAACAACCCAGGTTTGCTTCCCCAGAACCCATGTAAAGCCAGGTACACAGAGTGGCCCATGCTCACATCTGGAGTTCATTTGCAGAGGCTGCGGGCCCTGGTGTGCCCCTTCTCCTCTGTCCATCTCTCTTCTCTTTTTTTGCTCTCTGCTTGCAAATAAATAAATAAATTTTTTTTTAAAAAAGAAAAAGATAATATTCTTCTCAAAAGATGCTTGCTGATTGTGATTCAGGATGTTCCTAGGGTGCAGAAGGACTTCTCCACCTATTGTTCCTGAATCAGTTTCCATGATATATAGTTTGTCTCAGTTTTGTTTGGTTCCCGTGATTCTCCCACACTTGGAAGACTGACTTTGATGTCTCCTTGGCTGGAATGATGGTTATCTCTCACCCCTTGCTGGAGATTGCTAAAATTAGTTTTTCCCTAAAGTCTACCTTTTATATTTATCTGTTTACCCTACCATTGATTTTATTTTTCCTTTCAGCTTAAAAGAGAGAAGCTTTAAAACACGTTCTCTCAAACAAAGCAAAAACAGCTCTTAAAAATGTTGGCTGAACACACACACCAGCACACGCCCTCATCACAACACAGTGCTCATGGAATGAATCGTCACTAACGGCACTTTAGGGGAAACACTGGCCTTGAACGTTTTGATGTGAGGAGTGCACCATCACACCAGAAATTGGGAAACAGAAAAACAAGGCTGTGTGGGACAGGCCCTGCCCACGAGGGAGGATGTCAACTCCCTAGAAGATGAACTGGAGACATTAGGAAATCTATTGCAGCTTTCTCTGATCAGAACCGAGTGCTCTCTGGAGCCGGGCAATAAAGTAAGGAGTCCTTCCACATGCACAGAGGAAACACCCTGTTGCTTTGGTTTTGAAAGCAGAGGGGGGAACAGCACTGTAGTTTAGGCTTTGAATGTCCCCCAAAGCGCGTGTGTTAAGGGCTTGATTTCTAATCTGTGCCACTCTGGAGGAGGTGGTATCAGCAATGGGACCCCAAGTCTACTCTGTTCTCCTCCCCTCCCATGTCCTCTCTCTCCTTCTCAGTTCCCATGAGGTGAGCAGCTTTTCCCCACTACTGCTCCTACCATGAGGTATTTATCCTATCATGGGACTCCAAACAGTATAGTCAATCATGGACTGAAATCTCCACAGCTGTCCACCAAAATAAACCTTGCCTCCTTGTAAACTGATCATCTCGGGTGTCTTCTCACAGTAGCAGAAAGCTGACTAACACAGAAGGAAGCAAAGATCTACTTACTCCTGGCTTGTAGCTGTACACACTGGGATGATGGCTTCACTCCCATTCTTCCCCACTGACCTAGTACAAGATAAATGGTGTTGCAGACAGCTCACGCTGCTGGGATGAACCTCCAAACCAGGCACAGTTTATGTGAGGAAGAAGGGATTTATTTGAAACTTATAGATCCACATAGAGGAAAACAACCACAACAACAACTCCAAAAGCAAGCAAGTGCCCAAATGGGCAGCAGGAAACTCTCTGCATCCCTATAACTGGAAATTCCGATCCACACCCAAAGTGACACCTCCTTCAAGTTACAAGCTTTAACAAAACTCCTGAATCTACTAGGGGACATCCATTTACCACCGAGGACATTCCTCTAAATGATAGAACCTAGCCCACCCCAATCTGTTTAAAGGTGAGAGCTGAATCTTTGGTGGTCCAGAATCTGTACCAGAAACCTGCCCTGGGCTCCATTTGCCTGAGCTCTGGCAGGAAGGGAAGGCGTTTGGGGTAGTGGAAAATGAGCAGTAGGTAAGCTCTCCAGCTAGGTAGTTGAACTGGCCAGGGGAGTGGGAAAAGGGGTAAGTTGGATAAAGGGGAAGGGCAGAGAAGAAAAGGGGTATCCAGCATGAAGACTCTTCAGGGACAGAAGTAGGAGAGATGCTCTGGGTCATATTCCATCCTTAGTTCCCAGCTCTGTGACGACAATGCCCAGGGATTTCTGCCATTTGCTCAGAGTGACCACAGGTATCATTATCATGTCAAGTTCTCTCCCTCACCTGTAGAGTTCCCATTCTGCAGAGGTCCAAAGGCATCCCTGAAGCATACATGGTGAGTCTAAAGTCACATCACCACTCTGGGAACACTTTCCCTGTGATACAGGACACTTCCTGTGGTTCTTTGGATAGGGCTGTGAATTACGTTTCTCATTTCTGTGACACAGTATCTGACAAAAGGAACATAAGGCAGGAAGGGGTTATTATGGCTCCAGTTTGAGGATACAGTCCATCGTGGCAGGGAGGTCATAGCAACAGAAGTTTTAAGGCAACTGGTCATATTGCACGCACAGTCAAGAAGCAGAGATGAACACTGGTACTGGGCTCACTTTCTCCTTTAGATTCAGTCTGGGACTCCAGTCCATGGGATGGTGCTGACTACAGTTAGTGTGGCTCTTGCTACCTCAGTTTACCCAATCTACAAGTTCCATCACAGACATCCCCAGAGGTTCTCTTCCAAGTTACTCTAGATTCTCTCAGGTCGACAATCAACATCCCAGGGTTGTTTATGCCTGAGATATCTGAGTGTGAGTAGACCATCATTACAGAAAATTCTTGTGACTTCTAACACACAGCTGTCTCTCCTGTGAATCTCATGACCTAAGAAAAGCAGTGCAAACATTATGGACCCCATTCAACAAATGGGGCTGTGATCTTCTCAGTGACTTTTGCCCTAGGTCACATGGCTAAGAAATGACAGAGTAAGGACCCCATCCATCATCCACTATCTTTCTCCATCACCTGCTCTTGCCTACCCAGCAGAACCTTCAAGATAGGCAGGTAGAGGCCACAGTTAGCAACTCGCTGCCTTGAATTGTCACTGACTTGGTGAGTTTCACACTTTCAAATAGTTCATGTAGTTGTCTCAGGTTAGAATCGCCAAAGTCTGCATTTGGCAGGTCCCCTGGCTCTAGCTTTATGACGGCTTGAATGTACAATGTCCCCCCAGAGCCTCAGGCATTTGTGATTAAGCTTTGTACTTAGTTCCCAGACAGTGGAGTCTTGCTGGAGGAGGTGCCGCGCTGGAGACTGACCTTGTGGGTTGATTAGCTCTACTACATGGCCAGAGCCTGCTCATACATGTTCTCTCTCTCTCTACCTCTCTCTTTCTCTCTCCCTCCCTCTTCCTCCCTCTCTTCTCTCTTTCTCTCTCCTCTGTGGATATGTGACAATGTGAGCCTGTTGCCATGCTTTTCTTGTCACCGATGAAGCTTCTCTTTGAAATTTTAAGCTTGAAATAAACCCTTTCCTCCCATAAGCTGCTTCTGGCCAGGTGATTTGTTGGAGCAATGAGAAGCTCACTGTGACAAGCCTCAATGTGCTGAATTCATATGGGTGGAGCCTGGGAAGCTGCAATTGTATATAAGCACCATGAGGGATCCTGTTTAAAGGCTTAGAAATCAATTCAACAAACCAAGCTGGGCTACTATAAGAATGCCCTGGTCCAAAGTCAACTCCCAGGGATTCCTGGACTTGATACCCAGGGACTGGAGCCTCGGTGCTTAGGTTCTACCTTTATCTCACTTCTACTGCCATTTCAAAATTTTCTTTTGTTCTTTTCTTTCTTGTGTTTTTTTTGGGGGGGAGGGTCATTAGCAACATGATTTAAGGGAGCAGAGTGGCAATGCATTTGGTCTTTCAATTTGGGAGTGCCTTGGGTGGTTTTTATAAAAGTAAATTGAAAGTCCCTCCCTGATTTTCAATTCATAAGCAGTATATAAGAAACCACAGAGTGTAAGAATGCCATCTGGAGCCTGGGGAGATGGCTCAGTAGATAGAGCACTTGGCATGCAAGCATGGAGTACTAAATTTGGAGTGATAGGCAGGTGTGGTGGCCAGAATGTCATCACCAGGGTCCAGGGGGCAGCCATGGAGCTGCTAGGGCAATTGACTAGCTAGATGATGGAACTAGTGAGCTCAGATTTAAGAGAAGACACCTGATGTCAACCTTGTCTCCACATGCACCTGCGCCCACACACCTGAACATGCGCATACACGTTCATGAACACCCATGCACATACACACGAAAAAGAAAAGTGTGGTTTGGAAGCTTGATTTCAAAACCAAATACCCAACTGGATAAACGGCAGTGGACACTCCAAGCACACCCCTGTGCAGTGGCTCACTCTGCAGTGCTCAGCCCAGCAAAGCTAGACCAGATCTCAAAATAGAACCCAGAGACACAAAGGAATCAGCAATAGCCTCAGGTATCTGTACACAAGGCGGTGTGGCTTCTGTATTTTTATTAGCAATCAGAAGAGTTTGTCACAGTTGGCCATGTGCTTGAGTCACCACCCAACTGCAGTAGCTGAGGATCCAGAGGAGGAACATTGCCATCAAAAGGAGAGACAGTCACAGAGCAGAGGGCTGGTTGTGACCTGTGAGTGACATCCTTGGGCATCCTGAAGGACCTGACCATGTTCTACGTCAAGGAAGCTTGTCCTCAGAGAGAGAGAGAGAGAGAGAGAGAGAGAGAGAGAGAGACTGGGACATCAGGGGGAAGCTATAATATGTGTTCTGGTGGAGATGTTCAATATTTCAAAGTGGTCTCTGTAGTCACATTAAAGCACCGGGCCTGGGCACCCCTCGATGATTTCTATGTTCTAATTCCCGCTTCTGAAAGGAAAGATATGAGTGAGCTAGCATGGGATTTTTCTCCAGAGAATCAAAGAAATCCTGATGTTGATTGTTGGTCTTACATCCAAGGAGTCATCTTATTTTGTTCCTGTTCAGTTTTTTTTTTTAAATCACAGAACCAAATTCTTTCATTTGGATAGAACATTTTCTGAACCTGAGGTTATTGTTTGCCTACCAAGTTCATAAAATATTTCGAAACTCTTTATTCCATCAACTTAAATTTTGTCAACAGTGGCTGAGGAAGCAGAGCATTGCAGCAGATCTCAGACTTAAACAGAGGTGAAGAGGAACAGCATTTTAAAGCAGGGTGAATGGCTCATACCTTTAATCTCAGCACTCAGGAGCTGAGGTAGGAGGATCGCCATGAGTTCAAGGCCAACTGGGGCTAGAGTGAAACTCTGCCTCACAAAACCAAAAACCAAAAGAGACACAGAATTAAAATTTTTTTTTTCATGGGGTTGGTCATGGGGCTGAGGTATGTAGCTTCATGGTACAGCACTTGCCTGCCATACTCAGGGCTCTGGGTTCAATCTCTGGCACTCAGCACCACAACTACAATAATAAACGATTTACTAAAATAATTAGGTAGTAAAAATTCATCCAATACCAAGAAGAGAGGCATTTAGAGCTGAGAGTCACCCAGGAAAATAGATTAAGTCAAAATTATTTTGCTATCTGGAAACAATAATGATTATGTCCACAAAGAGAAAAACAAAACACCAGGGGTGGAACTTTGAAAGGTAACGAGACTGAGCAAATGAGCAGTAATGACAAGAGATTGTCAAAACCCGCCTTGGCATGAAGAACAGCGGTGACCTCAAAGGGTCGGAATCCATCACACAAATGTTCCTTGGCATCCACACTGGGTAAAGCAAGGACAGGAGAGTTGGGGAAGTGAAGCAGCTATTTCTCCAGAAGACTATCCCAGATTTGTGGGAGGAGGTCACCGAGAAAACAGGGGAAAGGTCCCCTTCAGGAATATGGCCAGCCCTGCGGCAGACAACACCACTCACGCCGTGTTCTCTAGCCAAACTTGGAGCCAAGCACAGAACTTGAACTTGAAGCTGGCTGGGTTTAGACCAGCCACAGGAGGTGCTGCTTCCTCAAGCCGTCATCCAGAGCCAACCTTCCCATGTGTGTGTTGGCCATCATACAGAGTTTTCTACTCATTTTCCTTTTGGGGGAAAAAAATAAACAATTCCAAAATCTATCCCAAGTCAACAGGCAGATTTAATCTTTTTTTTATTACTATTATTTCTTTGCGATGATCATCTAGAGGCAAAAGATTAGAAGTGCAAAATACCAACTATGCAATTTCAACTGTTTTCCAAAGGAAGATAAAATAAATGTCAAGTCCAACAAGGTCGTGTGCCCCTTCGGCAAAATAATTGTCTCCATAAGCCTCTTTTGATGTATTGAAACTGAAATAGATTGTTGATGCCTTTCATTTAGAGCAGGACTTGGGGTTCTGCAACATTATATAATTTAGAGTCAAAGCAAGCCCCCAGGCATTAGTCACCCTTCCTGGGTAATCATCCCAAAATAGGGATGGCCTTTTACAGCTGTCCTTTATAGAAGGCTGCAAACGGGATGGTGGAAGGTTCTTCTACGATCATTTCATAGATGCTCTCTGACGCTTTCTTTTCTTCTCCGCTCATGTTTGAGGAGAAGGAAACTCCTAGTGTTAAAGGCTAAGAATTGGGCTGTTTCCCAACTTGTGTTTTAAGCAGGACTCTCTGTGCGGGCAGATACCCACTCAGATCAAAATGAAGCCTAGCATTTTTTATGGGGTGTAGGTATGGAACCCCAGAAAGAAAGTGTAAAAGGGACACACCCAGGCTCAGTGAAATCTCAAGGGGAAGTCATTGGAAACCAAGGGTAACACCTATAATAAAGGCTATGTTATAGAACCGCAAGTCACGTAACCACAATAGACAATCTTGAATTCCCTGCCGGAGAACTAATGATGGGTTGGAGTGGCCTCAATGTCTACTCTGTTCCCATAGCTAGAACAAAGGATTGCTAGAACTCATGTAGTACAAACATGGCTGCCCGGGTGCGCTGTGGGGTGCTACATAATAAGATGTAGGCGGATCCCCCAAAATGTACCTGCTGCAACCCATTACTGACTTTGATTCCCAAGGACGTGTTGAAACCTGCTGGTACCCAATGAATTCCGAGAGGCTCTGGACTGTCACGAAGTCGACAATCATGTGGTCATAGTGATACTTGTCCATCCATGTTGACTAGAGCCCTGGTCACAAAAGCCAAGACATGGAGCCAGCCTTGATGCCCGTCAACAGGGGAGTGGATAAAAAAAGATGTGGTCATCTTTTAAAAAGTAAAATCATGGCATTTACAGAAAATATATAGAAACCGAGTTCATCGTGTCAAGCAAATTAAACCAGACCCTTTGCAGAATCTCTGTCATGTCTCTATACGTGAAGTAGCAGAGGGCTATGAAGGGGAGGGGAGTGGTCTACAGGAAGGGGAGAGGGAACAAGAGAAGGTAAGTGGGGGCAAAAACACAATTCGGGAATTTTCTCTAATATGTGAATCTAGATTTAAGTGTGTGTGTGTGTGTGTGTGTGTGTGTGTGTGTGTGTGTGTGTGTGTGGTGGGGTTTGTGTCCTGAAAGCAGAGGATAACAATCTGTGAGAA
>PVHP010008652.1:0-52617 GCA_004024765.1 Zapus hudsonius | reverse complement strand
AGTGAGATCAGTGTAGGTTAACAAATATACACAATTCTGGATTACCTAGATTCTATTTTTAGTAGTCTCCCAGTCACTCGCTCCCATAGTGCATCTTGTTTTGGGAGCCCAAAAGTACGGGATCTGGTGCCTATCGCCCTGAATCCCTAGTTCCAAACAAGGGGTCCCCCTCACTGAGTGGAAAATTGGTCAAATTTGAGAGCTGTTGATTGTCTCCCCCAGGCCGAGGCTCCTCCATTACACCAAGTGCTCCTTTGTTGGTTCGCTGTTCCCTCCCAGTAGGAGGTGTGGTCAGCCTACTCATGGCCGCAGATTGTGTTTCGTGTCAATTGTCTCTGTTTACTCCAGCTGTCGTTGATCAGTTTCCCCTGGCAGCCTGTGCAATGCCTTCCAGCACTACACTAACTGCCTTCTGGGGGCTGGATACCATTCCGGACCTTGAAGGGTTTCTCGATGCTGATCGATGCAGTCTGTGGTTTCTTCAGTAACAGGGTTTTGCCTCAGGCCTGGGGAAAGCACTCAAGAGCTTTGACAGAATTCTGTCTTGTTGGAATCTCATGAGTCACTTTGGTCAACAGCTCAGTGAGGGAAGGAACCAGTGGTTGGAACCAGGCATATATTGTTAAATGGTTTATGGTGGCCCAAACTCCCATCTCTCACTGCTGTTTTTGGAAACTCTTGCTTACCTGGTCTCAACATGTCTTTGGAGGTTTGAAAAAGATGTTGCTGTTCATATATGTCTGCCTGTTAGATGCAAGAGCCAGAACTCAGCCTTTGAAAGGATCAATTATAACACCCTAATCCTCCGGCCACAAACGTTACTGGCAAGGGATCCGCCAAATATGAAGACTTCTGCACAGGTGGTGATGCTGAAGAGGTTTAAACTTTAGAGAAATTTCTAGAACAGGCTTTAGAAGGGGTGAGCATGCTGGAGTTGTAGTTTCTGGTGGCCACATTTCAATCATACAGAATTTCTACCTAGGTATTTCTGGAATATTGCTTAACGAGGTCTCAGGTGATGAATCCTTAAGGCTTCAAAAGTTGATGGGAATTTTGGTCTTGCTCTAACTAATTATTTATTTATACACAAGCCTTTCAATTCACAGTTTGAATATCCCAAAACTATAGAAGCAGAAACACACACACACACACACACACACACACACACCTCTTTACAGTCTCCTCTCAGATAATAGCATTCCTCCTTCATTCCTCACAGCTCTACTGGGTCCTACTTCCTCAGAGATGTGGATGGCAACTACTGACTTCCTGGGAAACATATGCTGCAGCCTACTAGTTCCTGGGAAAGGTGATTCCTAGGGTGAACACTGAAGTCTCATTCCAATGATCTCCCTTTCCGTTAGCAGCCCACAACTGCAGCTCGTTAGCCTGTCCCTGCAATTCCCCACTGGGATCTTCCTGGCAGTCAATATCTTGCAATGGTCCCCCAACAAGCCTTCTTGCAGGAGGCTGAGGAAAGGCATAACTGGGACACCTAACATGTAGACAAGGAAAGAAAAGCCACTTTCTCAAACCCTCTGCTTGGAGAATTAAGACCATCGGAATAAATAAATAGCAGACCCAGCCATGATTCATAGTTATTAATCTATTTCTACTCAAGGTATGTGTGGGGAAAATAATAAAGATTGCAAATTACTTAAGGGTTTGCAGTCTTGGGTTCAGATTTAAGGTATGTCCCTTCGGTTTTGTCATTTTTAGAGTTTCTGTTGGGGGTAGAGTTCTTTGGGCAGTTTTGAGGTACTGAGGTAAAAAAAAAGGTAAGGCTCTCCTGGTACTGTACCATTTCTTGAGGATGCTGCCTGCATCTGAATCCTTCTTTCAGGAAGCTGTTGAGCAGTTAAGAAAGTGTCTTTTCTGTTCCAAGCTCACATTACCAATATGAAGGAGGCTTCCTGCTTCCCTCCCCAACTTCAGGCATCTCACTTACAGATGCAGAGAGAGTCGCTCAGGCAGGCAGGGGAGTAACCAGAGTCCACAGTCAGAAAGAGAGAAAAAAAATGAAGATTCCATCTGGGCTGGACCTCTGGCTGGCCCAGGAAGATTGAGTTTGCTCTGTGTGTGGGAGCAAGCTCCCAGGGGTTAGCGAGCTCTCCTGTTTGAGGTGCCCCTTTGTCTCAGGGTAAAGAATTTATTAGTGAAAAATTTCAATTTCAGCCCTTAAAATTGTCTGGCTTGGCCTCAAGATCGTCCATATCGTGTATTACAGCATGCCCTATCACTGCATGAGTGTTTGCTTCACCTCACAATCCTTCCAGGATTTACTTGTGAAGTGATTTTTCTTTAAAACAAATGATGGTAACTTCATTTGAGATACTTGATACTATCTTCCAAAAGATTCTTAACAGGCCTATGGTAGTTTTTTATGGGATTTTAGCACAATCCTAGCTGTGACAGATAATATCCATGTCCTGGTCAATCTCCACAGGACAGAATGAATCAGATGTGCCCATTCACTCAGATGTACCCTTCCATGGCTCACTAAGTTGGTATGCCAAAGCTGTGATGATAACTCAGTGACCATCAACTCCATGATTCAACAACAGAACTTGATTCTCTCTGGTTCTGGAAGTAAGAAGGACCAGATCAAGGTGTTAGAGAGAGGCTGGTTTCCTCTGAGGAGGTGACAGAGGACCTGTCCTGTCTGTCTCCTAGCTGCTGCTGGTGATTGGTGTGTTCCTAGTCTTTGGTGATCTTTGGCTGGTAGACATCTGTCTCCATCCACATGGCATTCTTCCCACATGCTGGGGATTGAGAAGGGAAAGTCATGACTGGTATCACTATTACTCATGTCATCAAAGAGGGACTCAGAACACTGTGTTCCTATAAAGATGTGGCCAGGTGACTGGCTATAGTGGAGGTTTGCTCACCCACTCGTCAGGTGAGAAAGGCTTCATGCTGTGGAAAAACCTCCCCAGAAAATGCAGAGGCATGCAGGTAACATCTGAACCTCAATAGTATCCTGCGTGGAGGAGGAAGGAAACCAGGGAAACAGGACTTTGTTTAAAAAGCTTTCCTCTTCTTTTAATAAGGAAATGGTTAAAGCTCATATAACCTCAGTTAATCATTTTAAAATAAATAATGCAGACACATTAAATACACTCAAAACTTTTACACAAACATTATTATTTCAACCTGCTTTCAAAATATTTTCAAAATCCAAAAGGAAACCCTGGACCCGTTCATTAGTCACACCTGTTCTTTCTTACTAAACTCCTAGAAACCAACAACTGAATAAAGGTCTCCATAACCTTACCTTTTCTGGATATTCTCTGTCAGGAAATCAACCATTCAATTTTGTGTCTGTATTCTTTCACTTGGTCTGTTTCAATTTCCATCCATGTTGTAGCATGTGTCACTCCTTGTGACGGTGGGATGATGCTCCTTATGAAGACTAGTACTGTACTTTCAATCCATCTACCATCAGAAAGACAAAGATATTTCCATATTTTATCTATAGTGAGTAGTACTGCTAGGAATATTCATGAACAAGTGTTTTTTTTAACACCGATAGTCTATCATTTGGTGATGATGGTGAAATTAATACACATATGATAAATCTATATCTAACTTTGAAAAATATTTACTTATTTATTTCCAAGGACATTTAAAGAGAAAGAGAGTAAGAATTGGCACTCTAGGGTATCCAGCCACTGCAAACAAACTCCTTATGCATGTGCCACTTTGTGCATCGGGCTTTATGTAGGTACTGGGGACTCAAACCCTGGTCATTAGGCTTTGTAGGCAAGTGCCTTCACCACAGAGCCATCTCTCCAGTGCCTATATCTAACTTTTTGATAGTATCTAATATTTTTCACAATAGCTATATTATTTTATATCCCCACTGGCAATGTAAAGCTATCTTGATTTCTGTGCATCCTGACTAATACTAGTTATTTACCTTTTTTTGCTATTACCATCCTAGTTAGTAGCTCATTATGGTTTTGATTTGCAGACCTCTCATGATTAATAGAACTGAGTAAATGTTCATGTATTTGTTGGACATCTGTGTATGTTCTTTAGAGGAACATTATTCAAATTTTCTTCATTTTTAAGTTTGATTTTTTTTGTCTTTGTATTGTGGAATTGGAAGAGTTTTGAAAAATATATCCCAGTTGCTATATTTTTACCAGATAACTGATTTGAAAATACTTTCTTTCATTTTATTGGTTGTTTTCCATTTTCTTGACAGTATTCTGCAATGAAATAAAAACTTATGCACATGTACAAACTATACATAAATATGCAGTAGAGTGAGCCATTTCAGCCCATGTATACAGCATGATCTGATCAAACCAACATAATTAGCATTCCCATATCCTTAGCATTACTTTGTGTTTAGAGTCTTCAATCACCTCTTTGTTAGTCAGGGTTCTCTAGAGGAGCAGAACCAACAGAATGAATTGTAGTAAACAACAACAACAAAAAAAAAAACATTATTGTATTGGCTCATGGCAGTCCTACAATTGCAGTCTGCAAATCCAAAAGTCAAGAAACCGGTAGCCTCTGAGTCCACGTGCCTGGATGCCTCAGCAGTCCCAGTCCAGCACTAAAGGCCTAAAGGCTTCCTGGGGAGCTGCAGGTCTTCAGTCCAGGCTGGAAGGCTGAGGAAGCTTTGTCCCAATGCTGACAGAGAGATGCAGGACAAGCACCAGCAGCCAGGAAAGCAGGAAGGCTGGGGCTGGGGGAGATGTCTTTCCCCTTTTTATATCCTCAGGGCAGGATTAAGTAATCCTATCCCAGATTTGTTGGCTTCCTGTTCCTGAGTCTCTGGAATTTCCTTCCTGCACTGCCCTCCCAGAAAGGGATATTCATTTCTAGCTTTCCTGAGCTTCCTTACATCCTGCTGCCCTACTGAGAGGACTGCCTTCTTGTGAACAACATCAGAGACCCACCCAGGATTCTTAAAAATATCAAGTTGACAACAAAACCTAAGCATCACAACCTCTTTTCAAATTCTTCAAAAATATATAAAATGTTTTTAGGAACTGTAGTCACCCCACTGTGCTGTGGAATGTTAGACCTTCTTCAAGTGTCCTGCTATTTAAAAAAAATATTTTGTTGGTATATTTGCAATCAGAAAGAGAGAGAAAGACAGAGTTTGTGTATAGGTGTGTCTGGGCCTCTTACCACTGCAAAGGAATTCCAGATACATATACCACTTTCTGCATCTGGCTTGTGGATCCTATGAAATTTAACCAAGGTGGTAGATTTTTGTAAGCAAGTCCCTTTAACAACTGAGCAATCTCTCCAGCTCTGTGCTGGGTTTGTGTAAACATTACACAACTACCTCCATCCCTTTGCCCCCAACTATTTACAGCTTCTCAGTGCATTTAGGTCAACTCTCTGCTTCTTTCAACATATGAGGAAAGACATGTTATATTTTTTTTCTATGTCTGGCTCACGTCACCTAACATAATGTTCTCCAGATCCACTCATGTTGTCACGAATGACAGAATTTTCTTCTTTCTTAAGGATGAATATTGTGCTATATCACATTTTCATTATCCATCCATCTGTTGGTGGTCACCTAAGTTGATTCCATATGTTGGCTATAGTAACAAGGGGATTCAAGATCTCTCTTTGATATGCTGATTTCATTTTCTTTGGATGTATACATAAGAAGTGCATGGGCTGAGGGCCTCCTGCAGCATAGCTCTGTCTCCAAGATGATAGCTTGCTCCACACAGCCAGCTCTGGGAGTTGGAAGGGATGCAATATAAATGTCTTCCCTGAGTCAAAACTATGGTGCCGACGTCAAGTATCTCCCTTTACTGGGCTCCAAGCCTGTGATGACTGACACTCTCTTGTAGCTACGGTGGCCAACATCCATGACAATGAGATGTGCTGTGACCCTCTTTCCCACCCTGCAATGTGGAGTCCTCTCAGCTGCAATGACAATGTCTCCTGATGCTTTATCTCACTCTCTGGGCCACTATTCCAAGTCCAGGTGTCCTTACTGGTTCCTGTCCTTTCTTGCTGGGTTGTATTGCTCTCTCCTGGACACTCACCATAAAATACAACAATATATGTATTGTAGTGATTGTTCTGTGTAGAGAAAGAAACCAGAACTAATGACTTCCTTTCAGCCATCTCGTCTGTGTACACACAAAACATTTGAATTATGATGAAGTCTAAAGGACTTATTGTGTATTCTGTTGCTAGTGTTTTTGATATCACATTATGTAAAAAGCCTCGTGAAAGATACCTGTGTCACCCAGCATGGTGGTGTATAGCTATCATTATATCAATCTGGGAGGCTGAATCAGGAGGATCATAATTTCATGGCCAGCCTGGGCTACAAACTAAGAACCTGACTCAAAAATTAAAAAAAAAAATCAAACCTATTTCTAAATGCTTGACTATTTCTCTTCTAAAGGAACCGAAAGGAAAAACAAATGCATGAATAAAGATATGGTGGTGCATGTCACTAATCCCAGCACTCAAGTGATAGAGGTCGAAGGATCACTGTGAGTTCAAGGCCATCCTAAGACGACATAGTAAATTCCAGGTCAGCCTAGGCTAGAGCAAGACCCTACCTTGCAAAACCAAAAATAAAAAAAAGTAAAAATGAAGTCTTCTGTTCATCGTTGATTAAGAATTTGGTATTATAGATAGTATCTGTCATTAACTTATCTTTGAGAGTAGAAGAAATGTAGAATCTAAAAAGATGTAAGTAAGATACTCATAAGTGTTATGGTCCAGAGAGGCTGGAGCAATATGAAAAGATTCAGAATTTAATCAGGAAGTTCATTGTTAAAAGGGCAAAGTGTTAGGAATTAGTTATATCCTGGTGGAGTAGGGGGAGGTTGGTTCTCAGACTGGCTCTTCCTGACTGTCAGCTGAAGCAGTTAGCCAGGAGGGGTGGTTGAGAAGCAAACCCCAGCTAAAGGACATTGTAGTTATTAAGAAGGCCTCCAGGGCTGGAGAGATGACTCAGGGGTTAAGGCCCTTGCCTCCAGTGCCTAAGGCCCCGGGGTTCAATTCCCCAGGACCCACATAAGCCAGACCCACAAGGTGGTGGCCCTGGTGCGCGCTCTCTCTCTCTCTCTCTCTCTCTCTCTCTCTCTCTCTCTCTCTCTCTCCTTGAAAAATGAATAAATAAAATAAAAAAACGAAGGCCTCCAAGTTTCTGCCATCGAGGTAAAAAGGCAGGCCTCAGATTCCACATCTGAAATGATAAAATCTTCCCTTCGTGAATGTCTTTCTAAATCCTGGATGGTTTAGAATTCATTATAAAGATGATGAAGTGTTCTGTACTTTTGTGTCAGGTTCAGGGATAGGTTTTTAATCACCGTGACAATCTATGTATATTCAGTATTTAAAGTGTTTGTAATGATGTAGAATTGGTGCATTAGAGACTCTGACGGATTAGCCTCAAGATTCCATTTAACATATGTAATTGACTTGTGATTTCAAGTTGAAGGCTCAAATTTTTTTTGACTAAGTTTGTAAACAGAATTGGAATGTTTGAGAGAACTAGATTTACTGTATTTCTAAATTTAATAGTCTATTCAACTCAGCTGATCTATTTAAATTCTTAAGACAGTTATGCTCATTAGAGATAGGAATCTGTCTGGTCAAGTCTTTGAAGGTGCTTTTTTAAAAAAACCTGAATATATTACACTTATGGCTGCAGTTTAAAAACTATTATATTAAAAATTAAAATATGCCACATTTATAAATGATATTAATTTTTTAAAAAAAATGTCCCTTAAATCATTCATTTAACCGATTGTCCTCTCAAATTTATGGCTCTTAATTGTTAACATGTAAAATTTTATCGTAAACAATATTACCTATAAAGTGATGCTCCTGACATAGGGGAAACCAAGGAGCCTCAGCTTTAAAAATCTAACATCAATTTAAATCATACAGAATTCAAATTAAATAATGTGCTGAAATTAAACATTCTAAACTTAAATAATGAGGGCCATTGTAGAATCTCTAGTAATCACACCAACGGGCATTAGCAAATAACATTGCAGTAATCCGCTTTTATTTTGATTACGTTAAGACAGTCAGGATTTTCTGTACAATAAACAACAGGTATAAGAAGCTGGAGAAAGTTTGTGCACTGGATTTTATTTGGACTTCTATCCATTTTAATCATGAACATGCAAAAAAGAATCTCATAAGGAAATGGTGAAAGTCTTTAGACAGGAAATATATTTGAAGCCCTCACAGTCCCGGCTGGCTCATCACCTTCTACGCAGATTGGAGTTACGTGAGGTGCCCTTATGTCACTGTGCCCATTCAAGCTGCTCACTCAACGAGGAGTCCCGGGATAAGAGAAATGAAATGAGTGAGCAAAGGTCAGCATGAGATTGAATGGGTGTAGACAATTCTAGATAAATTAGGTAAAGGCTTAACATTTTTTAAAAGTAAGTCAAAAAGGCCGTCTTCTTCCAAGCAATTAAAATAAGAAGGGGAAAAAAAACAGCTTTAGAAGAAGGAACAGTTCCTTGCATTCTGTTAATAGAGAACTATAATTGCTGTAGCTGATGTGTGTCTCTGAAACACTGGTGGCCAGATTCAATCTCTAAAGAAAGACAAGGTCTTGACATTTAGGATGCTGACCTCAACATCCTCTCAAACCGCTTGCCTATGACGTTGTGGTCTTAAAATAGCAAACCTTTGAGACTTTGAAAGAATTCGAGTGAATAAATGGCTTATTTCTTTAGTGAACAAGACAGTCATCAGATGGCTGTAAAGCATGTTCAAGTCTTAGTTCAGCCACCTATTAAAACAGTGGTCCTAGAGAAGTCACTTGTCCTCTTTGATAGCATTGTAAGTACACGTGGCAATTATCTCAGACACAGAAGAGCCAACAGTAGTTTTGACTATCGATTGTATTTTTAAAACAGGACTTTTAGGGCTGAGGAGATGGCTCATAGATGAAAGAAATCATTGCACAAGTGTGATGATGTATGTTTGATCCCCAGAACACACATAAAGCCATGGTTTTGCACATCTGTAATCCCAGTGCTTTTAACGGCCAGATGGGGGCAGAGACAGGAGAATCTCCGAAAATCCTCATGCCAGACCCTGTGGAATGTAAGGTCCAACACAGAGAGCAAAGATTTGGGGAAAAAAATTCTGTAAAGATCCCTTAGCATGGCTGCAACCCTCCCCCCTTAACTCACTGGTTGAGAAATACACACGCCTGCTTTACATTAAGTTCATGTTTTTTATACTGCTTAAAGCAAGGTGTCTCTTTAAGAATCACGAACGATAGTCTGTCATCTGTTACAGATTGGAAGACAGGACATGAAGGCTGAAGGCTTTTATTAAAATGTCTCTGGATATGAAATAACATTCTTTGCACTGGCGAGTCATAAATTGAGAGGTATGAACAGACAAGCGTCATGTCTGTGAGCAGCGCAGCTCTTGCAAAGCCAAATTTTTATTTTTAAAATTTTCATTCTGATATGAAATAGCCAGGAATATATTAAAATCTATAATAATTTTGGAAAGACTAGACATGAATTTATTATCCTTCTAACTGATGTTCCAATACTTCCAAATTCCTTAAAATAATTCTCACATATTGATCATACCAACCAATTCAAAGTATTAATAAAATACCTATCATCATATTTCATGTACTGATAAATTTAGAAGTCTGGGGTGAAAGCCTGACCTGTAACACCTATGAGGCAATCTCAAGAAGCTAAGACTTCTGGCAAAGCACCTCATGATTTCTGTCTACATACTTGATTTCCAAGGACAACAGTCCTTCTATAAGCATATTTTTCCTCTAAATACATGTTTGTTATAAAGCGACTTTAAATTTGCCATAGTGGCAAATAACGTTTTTCAAAAGAACATGTTCTTTATGGATTCGGAAGGAGCAATTTTTACTAAACTCATGAGAAACTGGGATTTCAGTTTTTAATTAATTGAAGAATATTTTAAATAAAGAAATTAGCATTTCCTTTTTTAAAAATCAGAGTCAGGGAATAGGATTATGAGGAATAAAGGAATTTTATACAAATACAGACCATCTGTTCCTTATCTCCAGTGGGAGAAAAAAATAAAATAGGAAAGGAAGCCCTCACATACATAAAAGGTCATTGTCAGCTGGTGAGAATGAGGGTAGAAGGCTGTGGAACCTCTCTATTCCTTGAGGTCTTCCAAAGGACAGTCCATAGCTATCTGGGGTGATGAGGTCCTCTTGGGCCAGAAACGATCACAAAGACCCCAATTAATCTAAATATTCTGTTTTTGACAGATTTACTCTTGGGGTTTCTGTGACGGGACTCTAAAATTTACAGTTGAGGAATGAGCTTAGATTGCTGAGCACTAAACTATCTAACCAAGTTTACCTAAGTGGGTATGTGGACATTGGTTTCAACATAGTCAGAACTTAAAAATACGATCATGCTCTTTTTAAAAACTAAAGAACTGGACACAGCTTTTAAGTAGCACAATAAGTGTGAAAACAGCATTCAGAGATTTCAGGGTACCACCCCCCCTCACTCTGAGAGAGGACTTCTTTGTACCCAGTGATAAGAAAATTTTGGGGTTTTTTTTTTTACACTTTTATTTACCCTGGCTTAAAATAGCAATATTTAAATAAAGCACACTTAAGGCTCCAAAACTGGATTACTTAAGAGGATTTATTTAAATCTCCCATTAGCAGCTTTAAAACAAATCTTGTTAAATGCTCCATTTCCTTATTCTTATCAATTGTTTTAACTTTGACTTTTGCCTCTTATTAAACTGGGCAACTCTTCAATATATTGCAAAATAATGTGTGGCTGTGACCATTCACCTGTAGCTGCTAATATTCAGTGTTTTCAAACAGTGAGGAAGCTGAGCCTTAAGATTTGCCAACATATGGCAGGAAGCTGGATGGAAGGAAGTCCTGAGAAGATTAAACAAAATTGATCATAAATAAAAATAGTTTCTTATACACAAAAAAAGATTTGCCAACATAGTAAAGCTGGATTGTGAAGATGGAATTTATCAGAGAAAAAAGCCCCCCCTCGCTTATTTTTGCTTATGTGTATGTGTGTGTGTTGTGTGTGCTGTGGGGATGTGGTGTAGTTGGGTGGTGTATGCACATTGAATGCAAATATGCAAGGCTCCTGTATGTACCTGCAGAGGAGAGTGGAGAACATTACTTCAATAGCTCATCTGTGTATTTCCTTGAGAGAGTCTCTTACTGAACCTGAAGCAGCTGTTTTGGTCAGGAGACCCCCTAGCACTTCTTTCTGCTCTCCACATGGTGATCAAATTCAAGGTGCCTCTGGATCTCTTAGGCCTCATACTTGCACATCAGGTATACTGAGTCATCTCCCCAATTCAAGAGATACTTTAAAAAATTATTTCTAACACACCCTTCTCTTCTGGAGATTTCTTTTGGTGTGTGTGTGTACATATGTATATGATGTGTGTATGTGCATATGAGTACAGACACATGCATATGGAGGTCGGAGGACAATTTTCAGGGTCAGTTCTCACCTTCCACCTCATCTGAGTAGGGTATCTGGTTGTTAACTGCTCCATTCCCAGGCCAACTTGCCTGCGAGCTTCCAATTCTCCAGACTCCCACTGCCTGCTCACCTTAGGTACGCTAGGACTCCAGGTTCCTGCCACAACATCTAGTTCTCTCAAATTGATGATACTAAGGTTCTCTTCTCAAAGAAAAATGCTCATAATAAATCCTGATTTTATAAAAACATCAATCCAGTAAAGATTTAAAAAGACCAAAGGAAAAGAGCACAAGAAAAGAGATTTTTCCACATCCACCTTGACCACTAGGGAAGGACAAAAGAACAGTCAGAACTGTCTGGGGAAGAGCAAGAGATGCAGGTGGCCATCGTGGCTGAGAGAGCAGAGGCTCTCCAAGCAAAGCAGATAGAGACACACTGCAGCAAGGGACTTGATGAGAATCACAAAGTATGGAATCACTAGTGAGAAAGGCACTATTGATTTCACTGGTAGGTGCTGAACTGGAGAGTATACTTTCACCAGTTATTTCATTTATTTGCATACAGAGAGAGAGAGAGAGAGAGAGAAGAGAGAGAGAATGGATAGGTATGCCAGAGGTCATGAGACACCATTGATTTCACTGGTAGGTACTGAGCCAGAGATTGTATTTTCACCTTTATTTAGAGAGAGAGAGAGAGAGAGAGAGAGAGAGAGAGAGAGAGGCCAGGCATGCCACAGTTTCTAGTCACTGCAAACAAACTCCAAATGCATGTGCCACTTTGTGGATCTGGTTTACATGGGACTGGGAATCAAATCCAGGTCACCAGGCTTTGCAGGCAAGCTCCGTAACAAGTTAAGCCATCTTTCCAGCCCATTCTCACCATTTTTATGATCCTGTTCAATGATAGCCAAGCACTCCAAGGCAAGCAAGTGTAACTGGTATCCAGAACAAGGTGAGGTCAGGCTTAGTCTCTCTGTTGCCTACTTCCACCTCAGGGAAGGCGCTGTCTGAGCAGAGGTCTTCTCATATCCCTATTTTCTCCGGCATGACCCACTATGGTCCCTGCTGTGGCAGATGATGCAAGCTCAGCTCAATCACCAGCATCCAGGAAACCCATGAAGTCTTACTAGGCTACCTGTTCAATGTCTCTGTCCTGTATCAGCCATCTTGGGTCATTCTGTTTGTCCATCACTCAGGTAAGTGTGTGTCTAATATGCAGATGTCCATCTGAAAAGAGGAAGTACTTATGGCTTTTATTTCAGCCATCCTTATAAATGTAAAAGCAACTCTTGGATTCCACGTGTTTGAGAGGAGGTAAAGATCTCAAGAGTGTGCTGTAGATCTCCTAGCTGATGGCTCCTCTTGACTTCCTGAAATAAATGAGGATATGAGAGGGGACTAGCTTTACCAGCTTTTAAGTGGATCCTTTGGGTATTTGGAGACATAGTTAGAGTGGGAAGCTTAGTATCCTCATTTGTGGGCTCTCCCTGAAAATCTAAGGCAAAGAAAGGGTTCACTTCAACATCCTGTTATATCCAGTAAACACTTTAGCAGAGGGATATGTTAAGTGGGGAAACAAAATTGCCCCCTCTGATAGGAGTGGTCTTGGTAATGTCATTAGACTGGTACAAGAGACAATGACAATATGATTGTAGACCTGATATACAGCAAAGAAGATGAAATTTACAAAGGTTAAGCAGCTTGGTCAAGGTCATTCAACCAATCAGAGTTGAAGACCAAGTTCTAACCCTGTTCTCTCTACAGCCAAGTTTGTAATTTGACGTCTTGTGTCATAGATTGTCCCTAGCACCTCAGATTCTTCACTGAAAGTGATCTACCATCTGATTAAATCAATATCCCTGTGTTGTTACGTCTGAATATTTTATGTAGCTAAAAACTGAAAATCCTAATGTTAGCATCTCAGATGAATGTTATCTGATGGATGATCTAAACATATGGTTAAACTCTGTATGACTGATTGATTGTAAATTGAATCTTCATTCTCTGAATGATTCGGTAACATCATGAATCCACTCTCTTGTTATATGAGGAAGGCCCTCAGTCACTTAGTGTGATCATTCCTATGTAAATACCTAAAACTTGAGGCTGGTTCATATTGTACCACTTCTAATAAACAGCAGGCCAATTAGAGGCCAATTAGGTAATGGGAAAAAGTCATTAGTGAAACTAGATCTAGCATATCTGACTTGCCAGGCAAACATTTTAAAAGGGGAAAAAAATCAATCTAACCCAGCTTGACCCTTGAGCAATTGCAATTCCATTTACTCACTGTATCATGTACATATCCTGAACATTCTGTCTACGAATAATTTTGATACTCTTTTCAAAGGTTAGGTAATTTTCAATTTTGTCCCAACTTAAACACCCAGAAAAAGTCCTGTCTTCCTCAAAAAAAGTTTCCGGTAGAGTTAAGGCTTCGGGGATTATATATGGTGGTCCAAGGTGATAAATAGTTACCATTTGGTGTAAAAATAAAAAAAAAAATCCTGAGAATGGATGACCTGAGTAAATTCAAATATGGAAAGTTAAAAGTAAAAGTGAAAGAAGAACATTTGAGACTTAAAGAATGGCAATGAGGGCTGGAGATATTGCTCAGCGGTTAAGGCACTTGCCTCCAGTGCCTAAGGCCCTGGGTTCAATTCCCCAGGACCCACATAAGCCAGACCCACAAGATGGTGGCCTTGGTGCTTGCTCGTTCTCTCTCTCGCTCTCTCTCACTCTCTCTCGCTCTCTCTGCTTGAAAATGAATAAATAAAATATTTTTAAAAAATGGAAATGAATCCAAAAGCTCCTTTGATTAATTCTACCTTATATATCAAATTATACAATATGTAATATGTGAGTATTAATTCTTATAGCACAACAATGTATCTTTTATAATTTATAAGTTGATTTTGTGTGTATGCACATTTTATTTTGAATTGATTTTTGGCCCTTGGACTTTCACAAGCCTTTAATAACTGCCAATTTCTTTTGGCAACCTCTACACTCGTGCCCATAACTCCAGTTTAGTGTGATCTATACTATTTATTTTGTCCTCAAAATGAAAATGACTGAAAAATTATTACTGTAAAGAACCTTTGATGGTTGGATAAGAATCTACCTGGAGATGGATTCTTAAAGAAGCTTTTGTCAGACATGTTACACAAGACTTAAAAAAAACATCTGATGAAAGCCAGTGAAATGTGGGACATAGGATTTCCATTTCATCTCCTGATGTCTCCACACTGAAAATATTTGACATTCTTCCCAGCCTCGTCTTATTAGCATGTTTGAAAATCACACCTTTCATATTTTCAAGCAAACTATTAACAGAATGTTACACAGAAGATGTTTGAGGATAGAAATGTTACAAACTTGCTATGAGATTAATATTGATTAATTTGTTTGAAATATTTGGATAGAGTTCCTCAACTTGTTATGACATTGCCTAATTTTACTTCAAAGAAATCTCTTTGAGTCTCTTCAATTCAAACTCATTATAATACAGCTGGCAAAAGACAAAATAAAATAATACAGCTATGATCTTTCAGGAATATAATTCTTACAAAAAAGAATAGATTAACATATTTTGGTTTTGGTAAAGCCTTCTATTCATACAATGGCTGTCCTATTATTTTGCCTGGAATTGACATTAATATTTAGAGTTTTGGGTTTCATATGCTGAAACCTCCATAAGAACGGGTATTCATAGTAGTCCTGTGTCCTGAGATCTCTGCTTGGTGCCCTGAACCCAGGAAATAACCAAGCAATGTTGATTGAATGCAAGAGTGTGTGGTTCAGGAAATCTCCCTCTCCCTCCCCAGTTTTGCAAAGTCAAAATGGCTTTGCCTAACTGCTAGTCTTATTTTTCCTCCAACAGCTAGTCAGGTTGTCTACCTCAGATATGGTAAAAGTTTTCCAACTATGAGAAGGCACTGTCTTCCATAATCCCCCAGCTAGTACTACTAGCTAAATCTTACCCTCCCCCAACTAAGGCATTTTCTCGGTAGCTCCCATACCCTGAGATTCTTTAATGAATTTTGTACCTTGAATAATTAAAGAAACTTCAATCTTTTTAGTCTGGTATTCTAACTCTGACCATATATGCCAGAATATATGCTCATCTGGGCTTGATTTCCCTTGTAGCTAAATTGCTAGTCATAGACCATATACCCAGCTGATATTCCTATTGCTAATTCTATACCACACTCTCCCTTGCCAACTATATCCTGTGGCTCTCACCTCTGAAGACCTCTTGGCCCCCTCAGAGCCCCAGCTAAGATTTGAAATACTGGATAGAGTTTGATATATTTCTTGTATTTAGAGACCTTTTATGTTTGACTTTGCTTCAGACACAAGTAGCTCCCCTTTAGACTTCTGCGTGTATTCTAATTTTCTTCCTTAGCTCCTATCTGGCCTGTTTCCTAGCAAGCCCCTTGGCTGTAGGAACAAAACATTGGTCATGCAAGGCACCCATGCTGAGGGATCTATCCATATCTAGAATGTGCATTTGAGGTGTCTGTCATCCTCACCTACGCCTTCCCAGTTTAATCTCATTTCTATCACACATCACATGGAGGTTGGTGTTTTGTTTTTAGGTTTTTTTTTGCTTGTTTGTTTTGTTTTTGGTAGATAACAGAAGCAAAAGCATCTGAGAAACTGTATTTCTTTCTTTTCTATCAATATTGTGCTACCATTAGATAAAGTAAAGCTCGGTGTTTTGTGTTTCAGCCTGGCTTACATTATTTTCTTAATCCATGATTCAAAGCCTTCTTATAATTTACTCCAAAAGTATTTATTTGTAAAATATTTTATTTATTTATTTGAGAGATAAAGATAGAGAGAAAGAGAGATAGAGAATATGGGCCTGCCAGGGCCTCCTGCTGCTGCACATGAATTCCAGATGCATGTGCCACTTTGTATATGTGGTTTTACATGGGTCCTGGGGAATTGAACCTGCACCATCAAGAGGCTTTCTCAAGCAAGCACCTTTAGCCACTGAGCCAGCTCTCCGGTCTAGTTCTCCAGAAGGATTTCTGAATGCCTGCTATTCCCCAGATTGTCTTCAAAGTACAGGTGACTCAATCAAGAGCAAGGCAAAGGAGTGTATGTGTTCACCAGAGTTTGCTCCCAGGCACGTTTAAAGATGGTAAGAAACAAAGTCAAATATGATATCAAGTACCACAATGTGCACATGAAAAGTAAAACACCATAAAAATGTCGATGAGTCAGTGTGATGAAGACCTCTGAACAGCACATGTAAGGATGTTGGTTACGGAGAATCAGGAGAAAAAAGTGATGGCACAGAAATTACTAAGACAAAATCTTGAAGGGGAAATATGTGGTGTTCACGACTGCAGATGAAGTACAGTGACCACAAAAGGATGTTGGGTAAATAAGAGCAACTGCTGAAAGGCAAAGCCTTCCAGATCTTCTTATCTCACACAGAAATGTGGAGAATAAAGAATCTCACACAGGTGGAATTATGAAGCCAGACTGTTGTTTTCTCCTCTGGGGGCCGCTGCAGAGGGAAAACAGAGAAGTGGTGGGAGCTGAGCGAACTGTACACTGTCTCAGGGCTGGGGTCCACAAAGCTGGGGGGCTGACACAGGGGGGTCCGGCGAGACACAGACACGAGCAGATGTGTATAGTATGTCCACGTGGTTCTTTATTCAATTGGGGGAACTTACAGTTATAGGAAAAAGGGGGTCAGCGGGATGGGGAATAGGGAAGAGAAAAGGGGATTGGCTGATAGGGGTGGTGAGTTAGCGGCCTGCACTGGGATAGGTGAGTATGGACAACCTGAGAATACCTCATTTGGGGGGCCTGAGTGGCAGGAAATATGTGATTCTAACCACGGTCCGTGGGGATGGGTACAAGGAAGTTTTTCTGATACCCATTGCCAGTCATGCTGAGATGGGAATGCTGGTTCCTGTGGCTAGCCCATGGGGGTTGGGAGTCAGGGTTGATGGAGCTGGGAAACACCTACTGAATTATTGGGGTTACACCTCACTCATACATCCTTAACCCTTTGTTCTCCGTGCCCTCAGTAGCAGTGCCAACAGGCAGTGCCCAACACCAGACAATGAAAATAATCATATTTATATATCCTAGAAACAAACCTACTCCATTTTCTGACTGCATCAAGACTAGGTAATACTTGGAGATGCATTTAACAAAAAGTATCAGATGTAAAACGTAGATGATAGATTAGATAGATAGATAGATTTGTATATCAAGACAAATCATTTCTGAGATGTATTAAAGAAGTTCTAAGTAAATATAGATAAAGCATACCACAGATTAGAATATATGATAATGTTCAAATATTAATTTTATCAAAATTGATCTATAGGGCTGGAGAAATGGCTCAGCGGATAAGGCACTTGCCTCCAGTGGCTAAGGCCCCAGGTTCAATTCCCCAGTACTCACATAAGCCAGACCCACAAGGTGGTGGCCCTGATGTTCTCTCTCTCTCTCTTTCTCTCTCTTTGTATCTCTCTGCTTGAAAAATGAGTAAATAAAATATATTTTTTAAAAATTGATGTATAAATTAGACAACATAATCCCAATTTATACCAGTAATAACTTCATAAAAATTGGCATCTATATCCTGTTGGCATCAAGATGGTACAACTATGTTTGGAAATCATTCATTTCAGATAAAGTCTGCATTCATTCTGTAACTTAGCAGTTCCTCTTCTACATGTTTACTCAAGGGAAATAAAAATAGGAGCCAACAAGAATACCTGTGCAAGAAAGTCCATGGATGTCTTATTCATAATGGGCAAAATAATGAGACAGCCCAAATCTTCATCAACATGAGAATAGATTGAAAACAAGAGCCAAAGCCAACTTTGGAAAAGTCACATAGTCAGTTACTCTATATAAGCATCAAGAATGGAGACCCTATAACAGTAACAACTTCAGCAATCTCAAAATCATATGGAGCAAAAGTGCTCCATACTGTATTATTCCATTTATCCAAAAAATGAGCAAGACATTCCATGTCTCAGAATCAAAGCAGTGAGTGTTACAATCTTACAAAAAAATCTAGGGCATTGCCTAGTTTAGGGGACGAGGGTGCTTCACAGTTAGGTAATAGTCTCTATGTGGAACGAGCTGTTTCATGTGTTCACATTTGCTCACATTGTACACTGGCTACTTTGGTGAACTAGTAAAATATGTAATGAATAGCACTTTTTGATTTCCAAAAATAAATGTTCCACAAATATTTGTGACTACCATTTGTTGAACACAAACCTCTCTGTGGGGTGAAGGGATATAATGAGAAAATAGAAAGTGATGCCAAGGTTTAAACATACCCCTCCAAAATTCATGTTTATAACTTAACCTGCAATACAGTGTTATAGATTTTTCAAAGTGATTAGGTTATGAGGGTTCTGTTCTTCTCATGGATGGATTTGTGCCATATAAAGAAGCTGAAGGAACTTTCTCAGTCTTCCATATCTTCCTCTGACCTCTTTAGAGGGTAGAGCAACACTGCGTCCTCTGTGTGTGTGTGTGTGTGTGTGTGTGTGTGTGTGTGTGCATGTGTGTGTGTGTTGCAGATGATTATGGTGTATGATGTCTTCATTTTCATTTCGTGTGAGCATGCACACATGCACACAAGCGGAGATCAGAGGACCATTTCAGATGTCTTCATCACCTGGCTTGAGGCAGGATCTGTTGTTCACCGTGACATTAATGAGTTTCTTGAGATTCTCCTGTCTCAGCCTCTCTTCTCGTTGAAACATACATTATATATACCATACAATGAAGATGGGGATGAGTTTAAAATAAGGGCAGCAGGCAGGAGAGTTGTAATGGGAGTGAAGGGCATTAGGAGGTGAACATGAGAAAAATGCAATAATGCATGTCTATGAAGCTGTCATAATGAAACTCACGTTTTGTATGCTACCTAACATAATTTTAAAAGTAGATATGGCAGCATTTTGCATTGTGAGGGTAATCCAGAAGGAGAAAGAGCAGGAAGAAGAGGGCTCAAGTATAGAGTTAATGTCTTTGAGAATGGGAGAACGGAAGTGGAGGTTGTCAGGGAAGTTCTTTCAGAACCATGCTAAATTTTAACACCCCAATATCAGGGAGACCATATGCTAAGATGTTTATTGCACAGCAGGGTAGATATTGTTCCAAACCTATTATTATTCTATTTTCTTTTCTTTGATTTCATAGATTACATACCTTGAGTGATTTCCAAACAACCTATTTCTTCAAGCATGTGAGGGAAGCACACTTTATAGCCAAGGATGGATGATGAAGTCAGGTTAAGGGTCTGTTACAAAAGCTTTTAGAATCTGATAAACTTAATAGGTCTTCTAAAATGGCAAGCACATCCAAAGGGGAAAATATATAAGGCTTCTCCATCCAATTCAGGTTCCAGAACAGAATTAAGGTAGGATGACAGCAAATCATCTTTTCCTCATTTTGAACTGATTGAAAACTCCAACAGAAATCTACAAATATCCCAAACAGCCCATGATTTCCCTAAGCCTCACTGGTTTAGAATTAATATCACTAAAGCCCCATTCCCTCATACAGGACGATCTCCCAGTAAAAGAGCCTGTGTTCAACATCAGCAAATACCCACAGCTTGAGATTGACAGTAAGGAATTAGAAGGGCAGGAACCTTCCATAAAAGCCACGTGTGAAGGCCAAAGTGGATTTTTAATATTGGGGACCACAAGCATTCACTAATTTTCCCTACCAGAGTGCACTGTCCTTTAGCCTTTATTTTTGCTCCTGATTGCTGCTGCAGGTAGTAGGTTAACATGAAATGTGCTTACAGAAGACAGCAATTGAATATGGCATGGATACTGAAAGAAAGGACCCAATAAAAGAACAGCATGCACTCTAATCTGGCCTTTTACAACATCCACTATCAAAGAGCTTTGGGGGTTTAAGGGGATTAGATACCATAACCCATCTGTCAGGTCATTATGGAAGGAAGCATCCCTGCTGTTTTCAAGGAAAGATGCCCTACTGTATATTATTATCATTAGACATTTACGGAACCCTGTAAGCTGCCAAAGCGGTTTCCAAGCATCTTTGTTTGTTGTTCCTCACAAAACACTATCGCCTCTCAGAATGATCCCCAAATGAAGAAACTGAGGTACTACTGGAAGATAGTGACAAATGTCTCTTGCCCAGAAAATAATAGGAACTGTGAAGGGCACTGGAAAACCTGAAAAAGAAAGAAAATATGTCAAAGGTGTGAGGCGAGGAGGGACGTGCACAGATGCCTGTGTGTTTGTGTGTGTGTGTGTGTGTGTGTGTTGTGTTGTGTGTTTTAAGGGCATGTTCAATTTGGTTGTGTTTACCTGAAGTCACACATTATTCCATAACAAATACTAGTGGGCTATTTCCTGTAGACACGGCTTGTATCCTAACAAGAGTTGTTCTTTGTGATTGACACTGTTCTGAATGGGAGGAGAAACAGGAAGCATTCAAGCATGCAGGTGTATAATGACGGGCTGATGTAGCCTGGCTGTCTATCATTCACAAAACCGAAGAGTCCAAATCTGAAGCATCATGAGACAAAAATGAAATGCTACGTGCCCATCCATCCATATTGCTTATAATTCCCCAGGAATAATTTAACCTCCCGGTAAATGCTAAGCCTACAACTTAGTACACAGGTTAGGTGCCCACTGTGAAGCAATAAAGCTATTATTTCCCACAGGCTCCGGGAAAGGAATGTTAGCAGTTCACAGGAATCCATGGGAAGTTACTGGTGCCAATTTTTTCTTCTTTCTGGAATTTTCTCACAAACAGAATTAAGGGAGTCACTTTGGTGAGTCTTGTTATTCAAAGGACAACAGTTTTCCTTCAAACTGGATCTAAACTCCATTAAAATATGGAACAGTTATCTTTAGTCTTTAAAGGCATAAGTTATGTGCCTCTATTGTAAAAGACTGTGCAAATATTCTGCTCAAATGGAAAGATTTACTTAAAAGTTGTTTTCTATCTTTTAAAATGGTTGTTGTGTCTTTCCTTCATTTAGGAAAAAAAGTGTTATTTAATCATGAGTTGGTAAAAATGATTTCCAGGGGCTGGAGAGATGGCTCAGTGGTCAAGGTGTTGCTTTCAAAGCCTGTTGGCCTGAGTTCAGTTCCCCGGTACCCACATAAAGCCAGATGCAAAAAGTAGTTCATACATATGGAGGTTACTTTCAGTGCAAGAGGCCCTGGTGAATACATGTTTGTTCTGTCTCTGTGACTCCTTGAAAATAAATAAAAATGCTTGAAAAAAATAAGTTATTTCCTTATTTATTCTCTATTAAGCACCAGTTAGGAACCAGACACAATCTCTTTTCCAAGGACCTCACAGGCTGATCATAGGTTGTTTATTCCAGAGTGTGGTAGCTTTAATGTATGCCCCCCCCCATAGACTCAGGTGTTTGATTAACATTTGTAACTTGGGTTTCCAGCTACCTGGCTGGAGGATGTGTCACTGGAGGGCAGACCTGAATTCCAGCCTAAAGGTGTGCAGAGGTGTTTGAGTTCTGTGGAGTCCTGCTTGCTGACAATTGTGTGCTTGCTGCTTATGGTTCATACAAGCTGTTTGGTTGTTTCTCTCTGCTTCGAGTGTATGGAAACAGCTTCTTCTGCCACAGATGGAACTCCCTTCTGGATCTGTAAACTGAGATAAACCCTTCCTCCTATGAACTATGTTTGGTTTGCATGGTCATCCCAGCAAGAAGAGTTCCAATGGCTCATCCCATCTGCTAAGCATCCCACCCATTTTCCACTGTACTTGAACTTATCTCCCCCACTGCATTCATCACCTCGTCAAAGAGCCTTCCAGTCCTCCTTCTGCACACCAAGCACCCACAGAACATGATGCATTTCCTATCAAGTGGTGCAAATGAGAAATGATGAAAGGCTAACCTAAGAGATTTGCTGAGGGCTTCACCGTGAATGAGAATGGCAGAGCTACAGGAGCTGTTCAGGACAGGATCAAGAATCAGTGAGGGTGAGGATGACCTTGACAGAAGGAATGAGGAGATGCAGGATGAAGAAGAGGTTAGAAGATGAAGGATGACAAATTCACCCTGGGCTTTAAGGAAGGAAAAGAGAGTTCTACCCTCTCCATAGCTTGAGACTCTGAGTATTTCTGACCTCCACCTGTGTTTCTTCCCCTGCTCTTGAGATGCCGTGTGGGCAGCTATTAGTCACCCAATGACTACATAAGAATCAATACATGTGTAACCAGTTTATTGAAAGGGCTGAACGTAATGAGAACAAGCAGGAAGCAGCTGCATTTTCCTCCTACCACTGCCTTTCAATATGTCAGACTCTCCTTCCCACACCTCGTGGCATTTCAAACAGCAACCCATAGCTTTCAGTCATTTTCAATGAAAAAAAAAATCAGCATTATCTCAGAATTCTGAGTGATTTCCAGGTAGTAAAAGGCTCTGTTAAATTTAAATGATTAATCCCACATCTTCTTCAAGCTTCTCTCCCTCTCCCAGTATGAGCTCAACCTACTGCAACTTCGAGTTCTTCTCCTGGAAAGGGAGTGTGGTCTGTTCCTTCATTGCCCCTCTGCCTCTTCTAACCAAGCCCTTGGAGGGCTTTCCAGAGTCAGAAGTGGGAGCAGAGCCTGGAAAAATGAACAAGACTTCTCCTTGCAGGCTCTCTTGATTATCCTGGGCCTTTTATGTAGTGTTGGTTAATTTTCTTGTAGAGTCTGTTTGTGGGTCCTCTAAAGCTCCCAATGCCCTGAGGAGAGCATGCTCTGCTGGATAATCCAAGTCTCTTCTCTCTCCTTTCTCTTTTTCTTCCTCTCTCTCTTTCTCTCTCTCTCTCTCTCTCTCTCTCTCTCTCTCTCTCTCTCTCTCTCTCTCTCTCTCTCTCTCTCTCTCTCTCTCTCTTGCACACACACACACACAGTCCTATTAAAGCAGCATCAACCTGGTTACTTCAACACTTGCTCCTTGGAAAATACACATGTGTGAATCCAATGACAAGAACACAGGCTGGTTTTACTTCTCCAACACATAGATGTGGCTTTATAAGCCCTACAGAACCTTGATGAATTCCCAAACACTGGATTACGAATAGTCTTTTCTTTGTCTCAGAGAGATCAGGCACACAAAAAAAGAGAGAGTAAAAAGAAACAATCAATGTTCAGTTTTGAGATTTAAAGTAGTTTTATAATGAAACTGATGGCGGAGAGAAAAGTGTGAAAGATAAAGCTTTTACTTGCAAGAACTAGGTTATTTTGCCAGAAAGAAGGATTTTATTTTTAATTCAGAATCATAGTTTGGGGAATTGGGCAAGGAATAAGGAAAAAGAAAGCACTGAAGAGATCAGGGCATCAAGTTTATGCCATAAACACTAATTAGGACGATGTGCACAGAGCCAGGCTATTGGACTCAAGAGGAGACAGAGTTTCAGAGTGTTGGAAGCGAGAAAAAAGACTGAGTGGCATGTGAGGAGGGTGAGAAGCCATGGAGGCCCTGGCTGGGCACCAGAGCCTGCAAGAACAACATGCCCAGCGTGCCACAGCCAGTGTGTCAGAGCAAAAGTCGAATGCATCAGAGCGGCACTGGAAAGCACACCATCCTGACAACATCCACACAATGTGGGCAGGCCATGACATCAGCTCTCTGTCCTCTGCATCACCATCCACGGAGAACTTGCTGCCCACCAGCATCTTCTCATTGCCTGAACATCATGGCAGGATGTGGAGCTCCAAGTGAGTCACCAACCCATCACCTTCCTCTGAGTCTTTAATGGCTCAGTGCACTTGGAAGACCCCACCATGCCGTGTACCAGAAACATGATACTATCATTGTAGAAGTGGTGCCGGCACCCTATGAGTTGCCTACATGGGTTTCATGGAGAGGAATATTTTCATCCGGTTCCTTAAAAACACCCATGCTATAATGCCACATGTATATCTTGCTTCTCTTATGGTAAGGTCTACAAGTGCTTTCAAACAATAGTTGATGGCTTATCTAGAAGGAAGACATAACAAAACAACCAAACTGAAACTTGACATATTTTTAAAAAGTTACAGGCTAAGACAAGGGTTAAGTTCCTTCAACTGACTGAAGTGTTTCCATCCAACCATTTCAACCTCTGTGTTAATTGGAACTTGGGAGAAAACAAGCTTTCAGGCTAATTGGATTTCAGGTTCTTCCTTAATCTCATGAAGTAAGAGAAGCAGAACCAATATATTTTATTCTTCTTTAAAAAGTGAGTTAGGTCAAATATATAAAATTTTAAAAATTGTATATATCATTTATTTATCTAATTATTTACCTATTCATTTATCTATTTATCTATCTATTTATTTATTTGTTTATTTATTTATTTATTTGAGAGAGAATAAGAGAGAGAAAGAAACAGAACAGAGAGAGAATAGATGAGCCAGGGTCTCCAGCCATTGCAATGAACTCCAGACACATGCACCACCTTGTACATCTGGCTCTATGTGGGTATTGGGAATTGAACTTGGGTCTTTCTGCTTTGTAGGCAAAACACCTTAACCACTAAGCCATCTCTCCAGCCCTCATATTTTTAACTTATCAAAAGTAAGCCAAGAAAAAGAGAATCTGTGGGATAAATAGGAATACAAGGTACCTGAACATGAAAACATAAGTGTTTGGAGATATTCATAATGGAATATTTATATTGGAACAAAATACTGGAGATATTTTCAAAAATAAATACAGTCATGCACTGCATGAATTCCTGGTCAGCAACGAACGTCATCTATGACGTAGCTCTATGTCTATGCAAGCAGCTATACCACGTAGATTTGTCTGTGGACACTCTATGGCACTCATACTGTGATGAAATCGCTAAGTGCATATTTCTCGAGACTATCCCATGGTTAGGTGACATGTGACAGCATCTAAAATTTTCCAGGCCCCACAAAGTCTTCATACTGCATTCAACTTTTCCCAAGATCTTCACAGGCACTTCATCCAGCATCCAAGACATATTCCAGAAAGTCTTCTGAAATGTATGCTCGCTAAACATTTCATAGCCTATCAGTGCTGACCTCAAATATCCAAGGAAGGATTTGTCCCTCCCATTCTCTGCGTCCCTCTGCTAAGCATGGGTCCCATATCCAATTAATTTCTTACTGAGCTTGGAGAAGTGATTGGCTATAAATGGTTTCTATATGCTACTCATGTCTAAAGAGATTCAAAGAACCTTTGTAGGCTATCAGAAGATATATTTCTCAATAAGAAATCATTTTTCTCTGTTACTTGACATCTCAGCAAACATTTACTAAGCAACTACTTTGGGGTTCTAGGACATCAACACAAAAATTAATGTGAACTAATGGAAACGGAAAGCTTCTTGAGGCTCATGATCTCTTATTCAGTCCGTTGATATTGTGGCCTCTTCTGTTTCCTATTGAGCTTGTGTAGATAAACAGTGCACATGCATTGATGCTCACTGCCACTGTGTTTCAGTGTAAGCCTGCTTCTCCTGTTCCTCATTCTCCTATATTTTTGAGGTTCTTTCCTTTTCTTTGCTTCAGACTTTCTCATACACCATTGCTTTTCCTTAGTAAGTTTACTGAAAGATTATAACATTCTCTGAACTTGAACTTTAATTTTTACATCTAAAATTTTCCTCTATATTTGCTTATGTAGCATTTAGTGATTTTTCTACATTTATAATTGAGGATAATTTAACAGAAAAACAAGTTCTCTGTATCCTGAGATAAGTTTCAGATAAGATAGCCCTGCACACACACACACACTCACACACACACACACATACACACACACACACTTTAGATTTTGTTCTAAAACAGATTCCTAGGAAATGAAATGATAATATTAACTTATAAATAATACATGGGTGTTGGAATTTGCAGTTCCTCATTTAACTCATTGATATCAGAAGTCTCAATGTGATTTTTTTACATCTTTTAAAGATGTATTGTATTTATTTATGAAGAAAGTGGGAGAGAAATTGGGTGTGTGAGGGTCTCTTGCCACTACAACCAAACTTGAGACACACGTGTCACTTTGTGCATCTGGTTTTATTTGGATGCTGGGAAATCAAACCTTGGCCAACCCATGCAGGCTTTGCTAGAAGGTACCTTTAACTACTGAGCCATCTCCCCGTCCTTTGCTGCATCTTTTGAAATGTGTTCATACTGAGCATTTTCCAACCTATCTATGTCAACCTCAAATGGACAAAGAAGGATTCATCTTTCTGTTGTTTTTCACAACCATCAGTTGAGAATAGGTAAAAAAAAAAAAACTCAACATCCAGCTAACATCTTTCAGTCTTAGCTTGATTTCATGTATGTTCATGGAATGTTCATCAAAATAATGCAACTGAGCTTAGAAGCAATGACAAATGTCTTTAAAAATGGTCAGATATTCTAAAAGGAGGGCCTGAAGAGATTGCTCAGTGGTTAAATGCATTTGCCTGAATACCTGCAAAGCCTATTGGCTCAGGTTCAACTCCCTAGGACCCATATAAAACCATCTGACATGCACAAAGTGGCACTTGTATCTGGAATTTGCCTGGCATGCTCATTCCCTCTTTCCCACCCTCTTTCCTCACAAACAACAATTATATATATATATATATATATATATATATATATATATATATATATATATATATATACTTTTTAAAAAGTAATCAGGAAATGGTCAAGCAAGAAGAAAATTTCTATAATACCTAAACAAAATCATATTTAAACAAGTCTAGCTCAAACTCCATTTTGCTTTATTTCATGACCTTATATAATTAATTCCCCAGTATCAAATAAAATTAAGATTTACAAATATGTTATTTGTACCTTGTTTTATGAAATTGTAAGTATTCTCTGTTGGGCCCCAGCCTAACTGAGCAACCTTAAGCTAAGTTTTAGAATATGGAATAAAGCCTGGCGTGGTGGCACACACCTTTAATCCCAGCACTTGGGAGGCAGAAGCAGTAGCTGATAAGCCTTGTTCCTGCTTGCTGAGTTTCCTTTTACTGGCAATAACTCTGCCTACTGATGTAACCAATTACCCCGCTGATTGGCTCCCGCCAAAAAGTTTGAATTTTATTGCTTGAAAGAAATGGACTGAACAATGCAGCCTCAGGTTATTAAAGGGTTTTGGGTGCTCAAATAAAATGAAATTTGCCAGACATTTCTCCCGGTTGCATGTGTTTGTCCAACTGTCTCCTCACCTCTCTCAGATGGAGCCTTTTCTCCTGCTGGCCAGGGACACTTGGGATACCCACAGGGGGCCAGGGGGCCGTGACCCCCAACAATTCTCAATCAAAGTGTTCACTTGATTCTTTCTTACTTTGGGGCTCCTTATTATAAAGCCTTAGTGTTAGCTTAAAGTACCATCAAGCTGGTTTCTCTTCCACTTAATACCCAGATTGCACACCATGGCTGAGAAAGCCTAACCTGAACTTCTCCTTCCTTCTGACTTCATTGGCCTTTCTCTGTTCCTGCAGAAGTGAGCCTAGCACTACTCCTGTATATGTGGGCTCAGGAGGGAAATGTGATGAGATATCTTACCACTGAGTGTGTCTACTCCTCATAGCTTTGCCTGGCATGTGGTATGAACTCAATAAATACTCATTGGTTCATTCATTCATTCATGGTTCTTTCAATAGGAAGTGAACTGAATACATGAACTGTCACATATAGAATTAGACTCAGAATAGTAGATACAATCTCTATGTTTGCAAAAGTAGCTATGAGAGGACATAATGAATAGACCAGGAGGATTCATGGAAGAAATACATCCCTGTGACATTCTTGTTCTACACACATGACCTTCAACACACCTATCAAAAATCCATGGAGATGATGCAAAACGTTGGACAGAATATTTTTAAAACTACAACTTTCTTCCTATGCATACTTTTAAAAAGCAATCTTGGAACAATAAGTAACTTCATGTATTTCAACTATTTTCTGAATTTTTCTAATTTAAAATCACATACAAATGTATTTGCTAAATACAGAACCATTTACATTTACTTGTATCGAGATTTCTTTTTCTTTTCTCTTCTTCCCTCATGATACACACAACCTCGGGGTGAAAATATATATAGACCCACATAGCATGAGTTCTATAAGTGTAATAAATTATTTGTCATTGACATTTTTAAGATTTGGCCTTATCAACTTTTAAGTGATATATTTTTCAGGTCCTCCTGCTGTTTTACAGAAACAATATAAGTTTAATACTTAGTTACTACCACCTAAAATCACCATGTTTCACTTAAATATGAAATCACAAGCTTCTAGAAAAGGTGATAGTTAAGGCAAGATTAGTAGCGAAGCCACAAAATCCAGCAATATTTCTAACTAAAATTAATTTTCATTCATTGTTCAAAGGTTCAGATTAGTGGCGAAATTTTAACAGTCCTATTTTTTTCCGGTGCCATTTGTTTATGGCAAACAGTTTTTAGTACATTCAGCAGCATGGAAGTTATCTTAAACAAAATTTCCAGACATATTTGTTCTCTAAATGCTGGATACCATGGATATTCACTGTTTTAGAAGAAGATGAAATTTTTTCAAAACTACCAGTCACCCACTAAAAACTCTTGCAAATTCTCTTAACCTCATTAATACCAGATGGATAGAATGTGTCCTGTTTAAAGCCAGTTCTGACAGGAAAAACAATGTCTATTTTTAGCAACCCATGAAAAGAACCAGAAGTGAAACCATAATAGAGAAACATATTGCACACAAAAATATCCAAAAACAAAAATATGTGATCTGTAGAATGCATCATCAATTGCCCTAACAGGAATTTACTTCTGCACCTTGTCCATCAAGTTCAGAGGCAGGAAAAGCCATAGATTCCTGACTCCAGCCCTTTCATGGGGCTGCTACTTAGTAAGGAGAAGGGCACTTAGAGGCATTGTTGTAAGACGTGCTTACGTTGCTCTCTCTTGGTGAAAAAGGAGTACTGTTCAAATTAATTGCCAGTGATTTAAAAAAAAACTTTTTAGAAAAGGTTTGCTTAAGAGAAACAGTCTGTTTGGATACAGAATTTTCAGTGCCATTTACACAAATTACAGTGCTAATTGCTAACCTTAGAACTGGTAGAACTACTTGAAATCATTCTACGTTTCTAAATTGATGTGACTTCAGAGCTAATTGGAGCACACACTCAAATGTTTTCACTTAGAGACTCCAGGAAATTTAATTTCGTCATAAACAAAGTAAAATGAAGAACAGAAGGGTCCTTACTACACAAGAAAGCTGGCTTTGGAAACCCGTGCTCCACAGGAAGGTGGAAAGATCAGCAGCCTCCTAAGTGCTCCATCCACTTTGCATTGGATGAAACAAATCGTGATCCATTTGAAAACAAAAAGAAAAGGTTACTGGACAAATATCAGTGGAAGCAGAAACCCAAACATGTAAGACAAAAAAAAAGCTTTTGTGATTAAGCAATTTTAATATCAGAACCAGCAGAATGCTGGAACCAGCTGGGTCCATTTTGCAAGAATTAGGTGTGTGCATTGTCCCCCAACTCCATGTTCAGTGACATCATTTTGACAGATGAAATATGTCATGGTAGGGGTATATATACTATAGGATTTGGCAAGCACTATAAGTAAGGATTGTGTGTGTGTGTGTAAAAAAATGAGAGCTATAGAGATAGAACATCATAGAAATCATTAAGCATTTAACAGTACATCAGTAGACATGCCAAAGAAAATACTGAAAACAAGAACTTACCCTTTGACAGAACAAAATTGATACATTACTAATTTTTACTGATTCCAATGAAATACAACTTCTGAGGCAATGCCATTAACTACTATGCATCATGTAAGTGATAAACACTATTAAAGAAGAGTACATTACCTGGAACGTAAAAGGCATATTTTTCTTTCTTTTATAAATGTATGAATCAAACAATGTCTAGTGTTATCAGAGTAGAAAATAGCCACAACTGTCATTTTCTCTCCTCTCCATCAAATCTTTCCAGATCGGTTCTCCATCGTGGTTTAAACCAGTTCTCTATAGCAGTGGAGGATGAGTAACTTGGGAACTCTTTAATTTATCAAAATATCACAATTAACCAAGAGCAAGAATGCTCACTGCTCTGTATTAGCTAGGCTGCGGCTGCCATGGATGTTTGGCAGTATGAATGAACGCGGACAACTCACAAGTAAAACTTTATTATGTAAGGACCCAGCAATGGTGCTTCAAAAATCAACCTACTCTGATTGCAACCACCTTCTAGAAACATGTGTGATCATTTTTTCACTTGGGAGATTTACCTGTACGGTTAGAGAAAGAGCTCTGACAAAGAGCCTGCTGAGGTGTTTCCATCTTTAGAATGGGAGCTCCTGTCTTTAAGACACAAATCTTAACTTCGAAAGTATGGCAGACTTATGCGGCACACTCCAACAACTTGCAAATGAACTCACAATGCTGCTCTGGTAACTGGAGCTTGAGGTAGGAAAGCACTCAGTGTGAGGAAGACCATTCACTGCTTTGGAATTATTATTACACTGAGACTGTCCTGCCCTCCAGACCAACTTGAAGATGTTATACCTCAAAGTGACTATTCTGTTGAAGGGTCTACAATATTAATCAATTAATGATTACACGTAAATAATAAAAGAGGATTCACTGATCAATAGTTCAGCTAAATAGCTCCAACAATATCACTCACAGAGACCACACAGCTGAGCAATTGATACATAGCACCAGACACTGAAATAGAACCTTTTTAAGTTAATCTGTTTCCTCATACTAGAAACCAATAATAAGAGCCTATTTTAGATAAAAAAGATGTTGGAGAAAAATGCAAGCATTGACCACTGAGAATTGTCTGTTTATCATTTAATCCTCAGAATGAAAAGATACCTGGTGATATATGGTTAGTTCTTATATTATTGATGGAAGGGCAGGAAAATAATCATATTGGTAACATAGAAAGAAAGAACCATCAGGCGGCAAAGAACAATCAATGGGAATGCAATTTTCTATGTTACAAGTCATTAAGTTGAAGATATATGAGAATCAGTTTTAAATACAACATACAATCACAATCTATCATGAAACCATAACATAAAATAACTTTTAAAACTATGCCAAGTCAATAAGGTGTTGATTTAATGAAATAGAAACCTGACCCCTGGCTATAGTTATTTAGAAGGTTCTCTATCAGAGGGAGTGAAAATGGAACTTTATCTCATTGACTTCAGAAACACAAGATAAACCTTCCTAACAAGAAATGATGGGTACCATCATTACCACCCCGATGTCACAGGAAGGGAAAATGAGAACCAAGCATGAAGGAAGGAAGGTGCCAGGGAATGGTTACGTCACTGGTAATCAATGCAGTTTAGACGTAGCCTCATCATATGGACGTTTCTCAGCTGGATTAAAGTCACTTACAAAAAATCCAAGAATCCTTTCAAAGGAGAAACTTCCATCCAGAGCATCTTCTCTCATTCCATCACATGGCCCCTATGGCCATGAACATGTAATTCTCTCTTTTGATAAAGAAATTGCCCAAGATTCCTAATGCTTACAGGGCTATTACAGTGGGGATCAAAGCCAGGCCCTCCCACTTCACAGAGGAGTTCCAAGCTAAAGATGAAGGGATATTTGAGATAATTTTCTTTAATTTGTCATATATATTAGCATATTTATTGTCAATAATTAGATACTGTTGCAGTCAGTATCCTAGTTGCTGCACAGAAAGAACCCAAACAAAATCAGCTTGTGGAGGAATGGGTTTATTAGGCTTACGGACTCAAGGGGAGACTCCATTCTGTCACTGAAAATGATGGCATGAGCATAGGGGTGGACATCACCTCTGCCACAGCACTACAAACAATGGCAGGAAGGTGTGCCAAACAATGACAAGGGGAAGTTGGCTTATATCCCACATAAGCCCGTCACTAACAATACGGCTCCAGCGAGGTTGTAAAACCCAAACTGCCATCAGCTGAGGATTTATCTATCAGAACACATTCATTTGTTTGTGGGGGACACCTGGATCAAACAATGACAGATGCATTGTATGAGCAAATCTTGTGATGGTAACCCCATTTCTCTCCTCCCTGTTCCCAACCAGCTGGGGGCTCTCCTCAGTGGGCATACTGGATTAGTCCATGGGATAGGGGTTATGAATTGCACAAGAGATAAAGTTTTTTTTTCTTTATGTGTTGTTGCTGAGGGGTGAATGACTCTGAATATTCTCCTTCACCATGGCTCTTACAGTCTTTCTGTTCCCTCTTCTGCTCAAATCCCTGAGTCATGGTGGGTGAGTTTTAGGTCTGCTTTATTGTTGAGATCTTAAGATTCTTTGGACTTCTGCTTTGGATCATATTGGGTATCTTTGGTATCTGTTTCCACTGACCTTTCATGGGTTATCAGGCTTGCTGTGATGATTGGTCTCCTGTTTTTCTCATCACTTTCTCATAGGTTTCATTTGGGCCCTAGATGATAGGATGGGGTGGTTCATCTCCTGACTGGATGTCAGCCATCATCCCATGTCTTGTTGGTGGAATTGGGTTGTCCACAGTTCTTGTTGGGTTCTATTTATTTATTATTTATTAGAGAGAGAGAGAGAACATGATGGAAGAGAGGGGAGAAAGAATGTAGGAGATACCGATTAGAAGATCTACTGTGAGTGAGGCATTGTCTCCCACAGGAACCAGCTGGTGAATCCATGACCCCCAGTGACTACCAACACCCACTGAAGAGGGTCCTCAGGGGAACAAGGGAAGGGAGAAAGGGTCCTGGGGGAATCAGGGAAGGAAGAAAGTATCCTTGGATGTGGTAGTTTTGAGTAAATGTCCCCCAATAGAATTTATTATAATTGTGAATTGTCTTCAGCCTTCTGGCTGGAAGAAGCAACACTTTGGCCTGGCCTCCTGGGGTCATGACACCCTTTCTAAATTGGATGCAAAATACTAGGGATAGATATGCATAAGAAAAGCTGGAACCCCAGTCTGGCAGTTCTGCATTTTGGTGAGATACAATGTGCTTGCTTGCTTGAGGTGCTGGTGGTGGTTTTCTCTCTCTGCTTGCTTCTGCAAAAGGGAGCCAACCTTTTTCTTTAACTTCCCCTGTGTCTGTTGCTTCAATAAATACTTTCCTTCCCAAAATTGTGTCTGGTTTAGAGATTCATTCCAGCAACATGTGGCTGACTATGACATTGGGAACGAGGGAAGGGAGAAAGGGTGCTCAGGGGAAAGAGGGAGGGGAGAAAGAAGATAAATGGATGGGAATGGACCAATGTGAAGGTTGTTCATGTGTTAAAGATCCCAATAAAAATTACTACAAATAAGGTGTAAATCACTGTAGGACTCAAGCTCTGACCTCATGCACACTCACATACACACTGCACACATTCATGTGCACCCACACCCACACACAAACACACACATACACACTGCACAAACACACATTCATGTGCTTTGTTTCTTGTATAATCCTCTTGAGAGAATCCACCAGCTTCATATGGCTGTGATCCTAGGACTTTCTAGTGGATTCTGCCTCTTAAAGGGCCTCTGCCTCTTAAAGGGCCACTGCCTCTTAATCACTATGGCCGGCCTACAGCATATGAAGCCCCTATAGATCAAACCCTACCTGTGGTACTCTTGTATCCCTTCCCAACTGTCCCATTCAGGTCAATTGTGCTTTCTGCTGCGTGCTCATAAGTGACCCATGTCCCCATGGTACACCTTCTGTGGGTATCCTCCGGCAGAGATCATGTGTCCTCTGGATTTTATAGCCTGGAGCACAACCCAGAGCTGGACGAGTTATTGCCTTAGTGCTTGTGGTAATCAAGCCTCTTGATCAAAGCCACACATTGTAATTCCTCATTTGCAGTTTTCCACTCTCTTCTTGGGTCAGCAAAAGCACAGCTCTAGGATGTTCAGAAAGAGTGTTTTATGAAAATAGGTCACAGATGGCTCGATTCTTCCTCCCACTCAAACAAGGTCGGTCTCCCTGGTTAAAGACAGGTACATGGGGATGGAACAACCACACGGTTTCAATCCTACCTAGATAAGAAACTTCTAGATGGAAAGGTCGGGCAATGTGTGTAAGGGGGTGGGACCCAGAGCTCACCCCATCTTGTTTACAGAGCTCTCTTCTTTGAAAGGTTGTGGTGTGGTTTGGGGTGTTTGTATTGATAGTATATGCATGTATGTGTTCAGATGTGTCCGCCCCATGTGCGTGTGTGTGTGCAGGGGTCACAGGAGGACTTCGGGTGTACGTCCTGGACAATTCCATTAGCACCTTCATTCTGTTTTCTTGAGATGAACGAAGGCCCTCACTGAATATGGAGTTTCAAAGTTTCCTTTTTCTTTCTTTCTTTCTTTCTTTCTTCCTTTTTTCTTTCTTTTTCTTCCTCTTTCCTTCCTTCCTTCCTTTCTTCCTTCTTTCTTTTTCTTTCTCTTTCTTTCCTTCCTTTCTTTTTTTCTTTCTTTCTTTCATCTGTCAGACTGGCAGATTGACATGGGTGGCCCCTTCCAGCTCTCTACAGGGGTGCTGGAGATCAAACCCGGGCCTTCTTGGCCCTTTTGCTCATGAGGTAAGTGTTTGTAGCCAGTTAGCCATCTTCCAAGCTTCCAAAGTTCTTGATTCAAAAAGATTTCACGGGGCTGAAGAAATGGCTTGGTGATTAAAGGCACTTGTTTGGAAAGCTTGGCAGCCCAAGGTTTAATTCCCCAGTACCCACATAAAGCCAGATGCACAAAGTAGAGCATGCATTTGGATTTTGTTTGCAGTGGTAAAGGCCCAAATGCACCCATACTCCTCATTCTCTCTCTCTCTGTCTCTCTCTCAAATAAATAAATAAATATAACTATTTCAAATATATATTTCAGAAGAATTGTGTTACTCTGGGGGATGGTGAAGAAAAATATCTTGCAAAAGTAATAACAGACATGTCTTGGGGTTATGGATATGAGCATCAATCCCCACATAACACGGTAAGGAAACCCTACACTAGCACAAAGATAATACAGCTTGAGCCTTTGCCTGGTATTTTTCCAACAAGAGAAAGGTAACTACTACACCAGGATATAACAGTTTCTGAGCAGCCACTAAACCTGGACAGGTCACATTATCTTCCTGCTGCTCAGAGCAATAAATAGGACACTATGACTAGGGGCCAAATTTCTAGGGACAAAAGTAGTCAGACAAGTAAATACTACTACTGCAGAATGGAATTGTCTTTTCCATTGTTTTATACATGAGAGCTCTCATTTTTTTGCTTTAGAAACTAGGCAAAATTTGCTTCACATTTTTAGAGATACCATATAAGTGTTTCACAACAGAAAACGTGGACCTAGATAAGACAAAGTTTAGAGACTAAGAGGCAAAAGGAGAAAAATAATTTGAAAATGAAATATCAGTAATGTCTGATGGAGAATCCCGAGGCTAGGAACTGCAGAGCTGGGTGAGCTCAAGCTAGTTTCTGAAAAAGAAAATTGAATTATTCTTTATTTGTAGTGAACATTTTATGACAAGTTTACGGCTGCAGTTTGAGAAGTCAAAATTAGCTAAGTTTGCTTATTTTTAAAAATTCTTCCATTTATTCCACAAAATTTGGGGTTTTCTTTTGTAGTTTTCACATTAGGATGTGGAACATTTGCCAAACCAATATCAATTTGAGCTAAAATGATAATAGGATTTGATGATCCTATTTTTAGCCTGAGGACTGTTTTTTTTTGCCATATTCACATTTTCATCATTTTAATGAAAATGAGGTAATATGAAGAAATGGTATTTTCTTAGATTGTATTAAGGTTTATATATCATGTATACTGCATCGTATCCTTTTTCTCCAAGTGAGATATATTATGAACATGCAAATATGTTAACAGTTTTACTGCTAAAGGCATCATGCAGGTTTAAAATTTTAATTCTATTGTGTTTCTTGGTCTTTTTAAAGTTATCTTATTCTAACACTCTCAAGAGAAGAGCTGTAATAAAGAAAAGCTTACCTATATATACACCTGCTTCTGTGGTTACTTCTGAAAGACCCTGACCTTGTCCTGTCAATCGAACTCTTAGAGGGTGTATGTCTGTACACACCTGTTATGAAGACGGCTCTGTCTCTTCTCATTGCATGCTTCTGTTATTATACCAAACATTGAATAGTCTCAAAATGATATTTCAGGTGGCCAAGTGTCCAATTTTGAGTAACAGCCAGGACATCTGATGACTCAGTCTATAAAAACCTCAACATTTTTGATAACTGCATAAAATATTTCAGTTTAAGCCATGATAGCCAAATACATCTTACATCTGCTAAATAAAATAAATGGTAGATTTGCTATATTTTTAGAGAGATTAATTTAGCAATATTTTTCATGACATAAAACAGAAACGCAACAAAACATATTAAGGTTCAGGAAATGTTATTAAGTTGTCGAAAAAAAGTTTGAGAACAACATCTAACATGATAAAGATTGTCTCATAAATAACATGATAAGTTTTGGCTAACTTCCATCTTTCTAGATCAGTGACAAGCAGGTCTATGACCATGACATACTGCTGAATATGCCCAGTATCTTGTAGAACTCTTATTTACTGATAAACACAGGTTCTCAGTAAAGACACAAGCTTTTATGTGGCCACATTCTTACAGCATCCTACACTGCTTTGCATGTCACCATAATACCGCAAATGCCAAATATAATTCATACTTACCATTAACGTTATTTTATCTCAGGCCATGCATCCTAGGCGCAAACCATCCTGTTTAAAACCCCAATTCAAATGTCCTCTTTCAATGCCCAAACTCTCAAGAGACAAATCATAGAAAACTTCTTGCTCCAGAACTAATACTCAGTGTTACTCAGTATACCACCAATGTATGTTTAAAAAATCATTAAATATCCAGAACACTTATCAGTGAATGGATTGGCTTCATTTGCTTTTTCTGACATCTGTCTAGCAGAAGACTGGCCAGTGAGTGATACACAAGGAATCTTCGTTTGAATTTATGTTCATTTCAGTCGCTTCTGGAGACTAGAGCTTTCTAGGTTTCGTGTTGCTGTAGTTGCAATAGTGGAGCTTGAGCTCAGAACCTCACATGTGCACACACTCCTGCACCTATGAACATGTTCACACACTCCTGCATTCGTGGACAAGCACGCAGCCCACATGTATGCACAATACACACATGTGTGTGAGATTTTTTATGTTCCTCTACAAAAGAACTTGAGCTCATTTTATTCTGAAGATGCTTAATTTTAGTTTTCTAACAAAATAATTTCATGATCACTTATTTCATAATTAAAGATATATGAACGTTGAATTAAACATAATTATACATGTGATTTTTATATGTATAAACATGCATATATGTGACAAAATAATATTTGATAAAATGAGATATAGAACTACACACATTGGCAACATCTTTATCTGACTATGAAAAAATTAGGGAATTCAACTGATAAGCCTTTATAGACTATTTTAATTTATATATATATATATATATATATATATATATATATATATATATATATATATATATATATATATATATATATATATATATATATTGTCCATAATGAATTACATTATTTAGTGGGCAAACAATGACTTGTTCCCATTTTCCCAAGGCCCCTCCATCCCCAATCAGCTGGATATCCTCCTCTGTGGGCCGTCTGGATCAGTCCTTGTGGCAGGGGACCATGGAGAGCCTAGTACTCAGCCTGGTCCTCCTGGCCCAAGTGTGTTGTTACTGAGGGGTGCCATGTCTCTGGATAGTCTCCCCCACCATGGCTCTTACAATCTTTCCGCCCCCTCTTCTGCTCAGTTCCCTGAGTCATGGTGGGTGAGTATTAAGGCTGCTTTAATGTTGTGAGCTTAGGGGTCTTTGTGTCGAAAATTGTTGGTTTCTGTCACCCTGACTTATCCTGTGTTGATTGAATGGCTGTGGTTGTAGGTCCCTTGTTCATCCCATCATTCTCTGTGGGGTTCCATATGGATCCTCCATGATATGACTGTGGTGGCTTATCTCTTGCCAGGATCTCAGCTATCTGCCTACAGTCGGATGGTAGGATTGGATGGGCCACAGCTCCTCTCTCTGTATCCTGAAAAATACAAACACAATCTCCACTGGAGAGTGAGATCAGTACAGGTTAACAACTACACACAATTCTGGATTACTTAGATTCTATTTTTAGTAGCCTCCCCATCAATTGCTCCCATAATGCATCTTTCCTTGTGAGCCCAAGAGTATGGGATCTGGTGCCTATCGCCCTGAATCCCCAGTTCCAGTCAAGGGCTCCCCCTCACTAAGTGGAATATTTGGCCGAAATTAAAAGCTGTTGATTGTCTCCCCCAGGCCCAGGTTTCTCCATTGCATGAGTGCTCCTTTCTTGGTTCGCTGTTCTCTCCCAGTAGGAGGTGTTGTCAACATACTCATGGCTGCAGACTGTGTTTCATGCCAGTGGCCTCTGTTTACTCTAGCTGTCATTGATCAGCTTCACCTGGCAGCCTGTGCAGTGCCTTTGAGCACTGTACTAACTGACATCTGGGGACTGGTTACCATTCCAGACCTCAAAGGATCTCTCGATGCTGATCAGTGGCATTCTGTGGTTTCTTCAGCAACAGAGTTTTGCCTCAGGCCTGGGGAGGGCATTGAGAGAATTCTGTCTTGTTTTTGGAACCTCATGAGTCACTTTGATCAACAGCTCAGTGAGGAAGGAACCGGCAAAGGGGACCAGGGGTTGTCAGACTAACCAATTATTCACAGGCTTCGACTCACTCCCCTACTACTCATGGCCCCTCTTGCCAGTCAATGCCCACTACTTGCACAATAGGTTACAGTATGCTCGTGAGGATTTTATGCTTTGAAGCTAATTTGGTTTAGCCTCATGCTTGAGCCATTCCCCTCCCCCCATCCCTTACCCTTCATTCCTAACCTCTCAGTACTTTTTACTAGCCAGCATAGAATTTACGGTTATCCTGGTTAAGGACCGCATATGAGGGAGAATATGCGACATTCGATTCTCTGTTCTTTTGAGTGTTCGCTTAGTAAGATCTGCTCAAAGTCAGACCATTTTTTCCTAAATTTCAATATGTCATTTTTCCTTTCAGCTGAGTAAAATTCCATCATGTAAATATACCACAGTTTCAATGTCCATTCCTCCATGGATGGGCATTTGAGTTGATTCCAATTCTTGGCTATTATGAATTGAGCTGCTATAAATATAGTTGTACAAATGTTTCTGTGACAAGATTTGACATCTTGTGGATAGATGCCTAGTAGAGGGATAGCTGGGTCCATTGGTAGTTCTATGTCCATTCTGTTCAGGAGTCTCCACACTGCTTTCCATAGTGGTTGAACAAGTTTGCAATCCCACCAGCAGTGAATGAGGGTTCCTTTTTCCCCACATCCTCGCCAGCAATGATTGTTGTTGGTTTTCTTTATGATTGCCATTCTGACCGGGGTAAGATGGTATCTCATTGTTGTTTTGATTTGCATTTCCCTGATGCTTAAGGATGCTGAGCACGTTCTCAGGTGAGAAAGGGCCATTTGTGTTTCCTTCTCTGTGAATTCTCTGTTGAGATCAGTGCCCCATTTTGTGAGAGGGCAGGTTTGTCCAGCACCATTTGTTGAAGATGCTATCTTTGGCCCAGCATACATTGTTGGCACCCTTGTCGAAGACCAAGTCCCTGAAGTTACTTGCATTAAAGGCTGGGTCGTCAATTCTATTCCACTGGTCAGACTGTCTGTTTTTCTGCCAATACCATGCTGTTTTAGTTACTATGGCTTTGTAGTATGTTTTAAAGTCAGGTATGGTGATACCTCCTGTGTAATTTTTTTTGCTCACAATAGTTTTAGCTATTCAAGGTCTCTTACCCTTCCAAATAAGTTTTGAGATTATTTTTTTCTATGTCTGTGAAGAAGGAGGTTGGAATTTTTATTGGCATTGCGTTGAATCTGTAGATTGCTTTTGGCAGGATTGCCATGTTTACTATATTGATTCTCCCTATCCATGAGCATGGAATGTCTTTCCATCTTGTCACATCCTCCTCTATTTCCCTCTTGAGTGTTTCAATATTTTCTTTTTATGTCTTTCACTACCTTGGTTAGTGATATTCCCAGGTATTTGATTTTGTTTGAGATTATAGAGAATGGGACAGTTTCTCTGATGTCTTTTTCAGAATGTTTGTCTTTTGTATATAGAAAGACTACTGATTTTTGTGTGTTAATTTTGTAATCTGCCACTCTGCTGAAGGCCTTGATCACCTTCAGGAGTTCACTGATACTGTTCTTTGGGTCTGATATATATAAGATCATGTCATCTGCAAAAACGATAGTTTGACTTCTTCCTTTCCAATTTGTATCCCTTTTATGCTGCTCGCCTGTCTTATCGCTTGGGCTAGAACTTCAAGCACTATGTTAAAGAGAAGTGGTGAGAGGGGACACCCCTGTCTCATTCCTGAGTTAATCAGGAACTCCTTGAGTCATTCCCCATTGAAGATGATTTGTGCTTTAGGAGATCTGTATATTGAATTTATCATGTTGAGGTATAGGCCATCTATGGCTATTCTTTCCAGGGTTTTGAACATGAAGTGGTGTTGAATTTTGTCAAAAGCCTTCTCAGCATCAACTGAGATGACCATGTGGTTTTTGCAATTGAGTTTGTTAATATGGTGAATTATATTTATCAACTTTCGTATGTTGAACCATCCTGCATCACTGTGATGAAGCTGACTTGGTCAGGGTAAATTATAGTCTTGATGTGGGTTTGTATTTGATTTGCTAGGACTTTGTTTAGGATTTTTTCATCCAAGCTCATCAGGGATATGGGTCTGTAGTTTTCTTTTCTTGTTACATCCTTGCCTGGTTTGGGAATTAGGGCAATGGGAGCTTCGTAGAAGGAGTTTGGGAGACTACCCTCTTTTTCTGTGCCCCAAGCTTCAGAAAGAGAGGTTTCAGTTCTATGATGAAGGTTTGGTAGAATTCGGCTGAGAAACCATCTGGACCTGGGCTTTTCCATTTGGAAAGGTTCTTGATTACTGATTCAATCTCTGTGTTTGTAATCGGATTGTTTAGGATCTTTACCTGCTCTGTTTTGAGCTTTGGTAGTTGGTAGGTGTCCAGGAATTTATCCATTTCCTCCAGGTTCTCTAATTTTCTGGAGTATAGGTTTTGGAAGTATGACCTGATGATGCCTCCAATCTCTTCGGGATCTGTTGTGATCTTGCCCTTTTCATTTTTTATTTTGTTAATTTGGGCCTTCTCTGTTTTTCGTTTGATTAAATTGGCCAGGGTTTGTCAATCTTATTGACTTTTTCAAAGAACCAACTTGATTTGTCTATTTTTTAAATTGTTTTCTTTGTTTCCAAGTCATTAATCTCAGCTCTAATCTTAATTATTTCCTTGCGTCTCGAGCTCCTAGGGTTGGATTTTTCCCTCTGTTCTAATGACCTTAGGTGGAAGGATAGGTGATTGATTTGAGACCTCTGTCTTCATTATGAAGGCATTTAGTGCAATGAATTTCCCCCTGAGGACTGCCTTCATTGTGTCCCATAAGTTCTGTAAGGTTGTGTCCTCATTATCATTTGTTTCTAGGAAATTCTGGATTTCCTGTCTGATTTCTTGTTTGACACATTCATTGTTCAGGAATGAGTTGTTCAGTCTCCAATATCTATTGAAAATTTTGGATACTCTCCCATTGTTAATTTCTAGCTTTAATGTGTTGTGGTCCGATATGATGCAGGGGATTACATTGATCTTTCTGAATTTGTTTAGGGATGATTTATGGTCCAGTACATGGTCAATTTTGGAAAAGGTTCCATGCGGTGCTGAGAAGAATGTGTATTCTGTGTCCTTGGGATGAAATGTTCTGTAAATGTCCATTATCCCTAGTTTGTTTCTGGTGCTATTTAGCAACTTTATTTCCCTGCTTGTCTTTTGTTTGGACAATCAGTCTAGTGATGACAGTGGAGTGTTAAAGTCTCCTACTATGATGGTGTTGGCATCTATATCTGCTTTGCTTTTGAGTAATTTATGCTTAATGAACTGGGGTGCCCTTGCATTTGCTGCAAGCATATTTACTATAGTAATGTCTTCCTGTTGTATCATTCCCTTGACGAGTAGGAAGTGGCCATCATCATCCTTTTTTATTGCCGTCAGTTTAAAGTCTATTTTGTCAGATATTAGAGTAGCTACACCTGCTTTTTTATTATTCCCACATAACTGGAAAATTGTTTTCCACCCTTTTACTCTCAGTAGGTTGCTGTCTTTAGCAATAAAATGTGTTTCTTGAAGGCAACAGATAGAAGGGTCCATTTTCCTGATCCAACCTGAGATCCTGTATCTTTTTATAGGAGAGTTGAGTCCATTTACATTCAAAGTTATAACTGTGAGGTTTGCTTTAAACCCTGCCATGTTGGAGAGAATATGGAGGTTGGTATCTGAGCTGTTGTTATTATCTCTTTGGTGTTACCTTGCTTTTTCTCTGCTCCTTTGCTGTGGTCGAATGTTTGTCTCATCTATGTGGGATATCTCGTAAAGTATCTTCTGAAGGTTTGGCTTTGTGTTCAAGTAATTGTAGAGCTGGTTAATTTCATGGAATATTTTCATTTCTCCATCTATTATGATGGATAACTTTGCTGGGTACAGTAGTCTAGGTTGGAATCCGTACTTCTTTAGGCCTAGGATCACTTTGTTCCAAGCTCTCCTGGCTTTTAAAGTTTCTCTAAAGAAGTCTGAGGTGATTCTGATGGGTTTTCCTTTATAAGTGAGTTTCCTTTCTCTCGTTGCTCTAAGGACTCTCTCTTTATCTGCTCTCTCTCTTTAGTGGTATCGTCATTGCCATTTGGCATTGTTTCCTCAGCTGGTGCTATTTTCTTGAGTTGAGGTCTGTCCATTTTGATTCCACTTGGGGTGATTGGTGGAATTCCTTTGATCTGACTACACTTTGCTAGTGTGTTCTGGGAGTACACTGGGCCCCACTGGTAGGGTTGGGCCTTCACTTATTTAATCTGTGAGTGTGTGCCCTCAGATCACTGGCTGGACTTTGATGGTGATACTGGGGGTAACCAGTTAAGAAGGGTGTGGGGCTATGGGGACTTAGTAAGCAGAGGGTGTGGTCTCAGGTCCTATGTAGACTGCTAGGGGGGTGCAGGACACCTTGGAGACAAGGTAAGATGGGGAAGGGGGTCAACTGCCTATAACTGGCTACCCACAAACTATATATCACATGGGGAAACCGCAGGAACCAGGTTGCGGTAGAACCACAGGAGCTAGCGGGCAAGTGGGAGAACTGCAGAAACGTGAGCTTGAGAATACCTCAGTGACCAGTGCTTGGGGGATTACGCAGAGACGGTGGGCAGGGATACCATGAGGAGCTGGAGTTGGGGGATCTGTTGGGGAGGTAGACAGGTGGGAAACCGTGGGAGTCAGGGCTCAAGGAAGCCTCAGGGTTAGAAAGAATAGGAAAAAAGATAAAGAGAGAGAAAAGAACAAAAAGAAAAGAAAAAAAGTTAAAAAGGAAATAGGCACACAAGGGGGCGGGGCAGGGGCAGGGCAGAGGCGGGGCAGACCCTGAAAATGAAAGAAAAAAAAAAACAACTGCAAAAAAAGTTAAAAGGCAATAAACCTGCAAGGGGGTGGAGTGCGGAGGGGGGTCCGCAGATCCATGGGATGACGCGAGGCTGGGGGGCGGGGCTCCCGAGGATAAACCCTGTGGATGGGTGGGATTAACAAAAATAAATAAATAAATAATAAAAAACAGAAAAAATAAGTTGAAAATGAAAGACCCGCAAGGGCTGGGGAGGGAAGGGAAAAACGTGAGGCGCAGGGGGGTGGGAGGGATGGGGAAGAAACCCGAGGGGACCTGGCAGAGGCCTCTGGAAAACTGTAGGCAGCATGTGGGCTGAGGCCGATCTGGCGCTGGGGCTGCCGGCTCAGGTCGACTCACTGCCTCTTGTGAGGACTGGTCCTCCTTGGCCTCTTCCAATTGTGAGGATCCTGTGCTGGAAGGTGTCTGGAGCTCAGAGCTTGGCTGCAGCTGACACCCACGACCTGGATCCCCGCTGAAAACCCTGACCCTTGTTCACCGAGTGACTTGGCTAGTCAGCCATCTTGAACTCTAGACTATTTTAATTTTACAAAAATAGTAAAATATACTTAACCTGCTGCTCCATTACCAAGCTGGACTGGTTCACCCCTCCATAGGCAAGCTGTAGTCTCCATCACCTGAAAGATTACCGTATTGATGCTAAACATAGTCTCAACACCCGACCGACATCACACTAGAGCTCAGAAGTCCTGGACTCAAGCAATCCTAATGCCTCAGCCTCAGGAGTAGCTGGGAAAACAGGCATGCACCACCGTGTCTAGTTAGAATATCTTTTTAAGTCAATATTTATACCATTTGGCTGTCAATTACAAAAAAGAATCAAGGCATGTATATGTGAAATTATCCTCTATAATTCTAAATTATAAAAACAGCTCACCTTCCAGCCAATGGAGAGAATGTGACAACAATTTGGTGGATTTTACCTGACTTTAACGGCAGGCAGCACTACCCCATAGAGTTGTTATACATCATTAAAAAATTACTATGAAAATATATTCATCCCTTTGAAAGCTTAATTATAAGCCAATTTCTATCACTAATACTGTGTGTGTGTATGTGTGTATAGCAGAAATAAGCATTTGATAACATACTGTAGCTTTCTAACGTTAAACATTTTTTATTAGAGTAACATCTGAATAATTGGAGTGATTTCACCATACAGAATCGCATGCTGGAGCCTGACAATGCGATGCTAATTGCACAGTGTTGACATTTCAAGCATATTTTCTGTAACAACATTTGTATTCATATACAGGTAGCAGAACACATGGGGATAATTTGAGTCATGATTCACGTTAGCAAAAGGATTCTTTCAAGCTAATTCTCAGACCCAGACTCTCCTGTGAGACTGCTAATATTCAGATGTGGTAGCCTATACAGTAGTTACAGTATGAACTGAATACCCTAGAACCACGTATTGATGCTGGTCTTCACCAGAGAAGTCTTGGGGTTACCTGACTACTTTTGTAAGCTTTCTTACTAGCTTAGGAGGTATTAGTCTTTGAATAATGTGTTTGTCAAAGCAATCAGGTTCAAGCTAGTAGATGGGATAAAATGTAAGCTTTAGAGAGCTTTCCTTAGATAATAGGACCATTTAATATCATAATATGACACCTAATTTTGTTTCAGTGTACCATATATCCAATTAAGATAGAAAAAAATACACAGATGAAAATGGGAGCACTTGAAGTGTGCAGTAATTTTTAACATACCAATTTTTGGTTGCAGGACTATTACGTGTCTCTTTCTCTTCATGGAGTCATACAACCAGGCATTTTAAGCCCACAGATTTCCACCTGTTTTTAAAAAATCTTAGCAAGCTGCACTCTACCCAGGAACATATTTTATCTAAGTTTTATTGTTGCTCAGGCAAAAACACTCCACCATAAAATTCAAGGAAAACCAGTGTTTATAAAAGACAAGAGATTTCTTGACCATACAAAGTACAAAGCTCAAGAGGGAATTTAAAGAAGGAAAAAGAATTTTAAAAAAAGAGAGAAGAGAAAGCAATGTAAGGAATTTTCTTCATTAATATATTTCTAAATTTTGATTCATTTACATTACATTAGTCCAAAACATTGATATAACTATTAATTAATGTGTTGTGAATATGGATCTTATAGACATAAGTTTCTCAAATTGAAGAGAAAAGCAAGTATTCAAAAATCATGGGTTATAGGAATACAGTTAATTATACCATTATACTTCTATTATTGTTTAACTCTCAGAGCCAAGTACACAAAGATTCAAAATGTAAATCTGCACTACTGTATAGAAAAGGAAAGTATTTTCTGTCACTCTTGAGGTATTTGCTAGTGTTGTTTTAAAGAAGATACATATAACAACCAATCAGTGCTTTTCAGATAAATAAATTCATGCCCTTATTATTTTTTGGTACTTTTGCAAAGAATGTGTTGCATATGTGTAGATTTTAAGACAATTTTTCCACAGAATGACTTTAAAAGGAGAAAGCATTGGATACATTTATATTAAAATATTGCAAATGTTGTGTTTAGCAAAGTCCTACATTCATCTACTTTTCAAGCAAAATTAGAATGAAATGTGTTTTTTTTTCTTCATGTCTACAAACCACTTATTTTGTATTTGTGCATAGATGCTAGGGGAAAAGAAAGGGTGTGTGTTTGGTTTTTAATCTGGGGAGTAGAGATAACAGAGATGTGTATATTTTGTCCTCCTTCATGTTATAGGTCTATAGATCGTGCCTCATATAGAGAATCAGAGGGCCTTGATGGAGGTGAGATGCCATTTCTTTATCTGCTCCAGTTAGGGCATTTATATCTTCAAGATAAATGAAAAGTTAGCAATTAAAATTTGTTACTGTTAAAATGAATCTATGAATGACAATAATACCTTCAACAGATTCTATAAGGCAAATAGTAACTAATCTGCATGGCTGACTTATTCCAGTGAAAGCTATATTTGCAGCCATAGATTATATTTGTAGGTGAAGACCTAAAACAAACAAACAAGAATACTTGATTCTTAGAAAATTTGTAAAACCATCCCTATCTCCTAGTTTGGGGAAACATTTCAATTTTGAAGTCTATCAAGCAATCAGGGTTGTGTCCTTTATCAGAATGAAAATGGGATTCCATTGTAAATCACTGGGACTCCCTTTTCAAAAGCCCTGGGAGATTAAGTCGCTTCAGGAGTTTTTTAGATATTATCTCTCCTCTAAAAAGACTTGTACTATTACTTAAGCTAATATCTTTTAGCCCTAAGAATAAAAATATTATAGTTAAAAAACCCTAAAGACAATTTTAAGGATCTAAAACCTGTCTATAGCCTCAGGAGACTTCCAAAATTCATTATCATGTCTTCTCTTACCTTCTCATTAGAGAATGGTCTTACAACAGCCACAGGCCACAGCTCACCAGGTCGCATACACCAATAATGACCACCTGGCATTCTACACGACTTCATCATATCCAACCACATCAGGTAAAATGGTCAATTGTGGGCAATGAAGAGCAGACCTGAGAATGATACTTGTTCGCCAGAGTTGGCAGTTTCATGCCTGTAAATTTATTCTTAGCTTTGATGTGGTGTGTGTGTTTCTGTGTGTGTGTGTGTGTGTGTGTGTGTGTGTGTGTGTGTGGAGAGAGAGAGAGAGAGAGCCTAATGATAAACATTCTTACTTTGGTTTTAAATATAAATTTCATTCTTGTATAACTAAAGACAGATGTTCCAAAACACATAGTTTAGCAAATTAAATAATCATTTAGGATTAGAGCTAAAGAAAATTCATGACCAACAACCTGAGTGGGTACTACTTTCTATTTAAGCCATGTCTCTAGGACCAAATCACGAATTTAGAGGAAAAATAACTGTAAATACTCCACAAAATGATGGATTTGTTGATTATTCATATAGGATTTCATAATATCCTAATTTTTGCATCATTTAAGTCTATAACATACTTAAGCATTCACAAAAAAAAATGGTATCCTGAACACCAGACAAATCTCCTTCATCCTGATCACCTTATTCTCTTCCAAAAAAAAAAATAACTTGGGAGGCATCCAGTAAAGAAAGATTCCAAGAGATGGGTGGGCAGAAAAGAGTCAAGTCACCCACAGGAATTAGGAAAGAAATAAGCATTTCTGTCTAAAGTCACTCTCAGAAGAAGATGTTTTTAAAAAGCAAAATACCACCTGCAGAAATTTCTGTTTAGGGGTCATTCCTTGATTTACTGGAAATACTTTTTAGGGTTTGAAAAGGAGGTAAAAACATAAAAGAGTTTTGCCTATAATGAGAATCTATGAGAAAAATCATTTAAGTGAATATTTTACTGAGTTCAGTCAATAATAGTTGCATTTTTTATGGGAAAATGAATTCTCATTCATTGGCTTTGGGTTTTTAGGCAAAGGGGTAAGTTGCACTGAAGCTTTTGCATAACAACTTGAGGCAGGAAGATTACATCAAACTGTTCTTTGATTTCAAAGAATCCTTCAATGACACATCCATGACTAGAAATATGTGACCCCTGAATCTTCCATTCATAATTACTTGTATTATTTTATATTGAGCAGTGAGAAACCGTTACTAGACTGTAACATTGGTCTCAACATCAAGAGAATGAAACCCATCAGACAGACTTTTCAAGCAAAAAGACAAAAAAAGTCATCTAGATTCTGCTATTACCATAATTTTTTGTTCTTTTACGTGACTCCTATGAAAAGTAAAAATAAAACTTAGTTTACACTGTATTCTTAGCTGACTGGATTGTCTCTCATTTTAGATATTATATACTATCAGATCCTTGTTGAAAAGGTACATTATTACAGGTAGCTAAATTTCCACATTGAGGAATAAAAATGCTGGGGAGTTAGGTTGGGCTATTTTCTACTTCTTGACAGTGTGCTATGGTACTGATAAACTTGTTTGATAGCTAAGCCTATCATCAAGCAACCCCAGGCGTAAATCTTTTGTGTTTCACTTTTAAATGGCTACCATGAGGAAGAGAATTTTTATTATACTATTAGAGATTTCTCAAGTCAAAAGCCATGTTATCTAGAAAATAACTTAACACTGTAATGGGATCTTCAAGATCAATTCTTTTTTATATATATATATATATTCTGCAGCAAAAATAACATTTCTAGTAGGAAGGAATTAATTAGAAACCTAGCAAATTCTAGACAGTCACATCTTTGTGTAAACAATTTTAACATGGTTTATTACATTTCCATAAGTGTTAAATCTTAAATTTGGTTTTATATTAATGTTTTCATATATTATAATAAATAAATATATATTATTTGCGTGTATGTGTGCGTCTATCTTCACACGTTTATATGACATATATACATAAAACAGCACTTAATGGTCACTTTCTTTGCATGTTCAACTTCAAGAAATAAATGGATTGCTATTATGCATAACCCATGGCTTCTTCCCTTCCATTTCACACATGGCCGCATCTGGACGTAAACAAAACATTGGGTCGAATTGTTCCCGGCGAGTTGTATTTCATGCTGTACAATGGTGCTCTCATGAAGAGTTGGGAACTCCCTGGTAGTAAATACCTAAAAAGAGTAGCGGAAAATTAGATCGTGGCAATCAGAGCAAAGTGAACAACTCACATCTATATACATAGACATATTTCAATATCATTTATATGTCTTACCTAATAAAATGGTCTTATAAGAATCCAATTACTATACAAATTTCCTCAAGGTTGGAGGTCATAGAATTTCCCTCAGAGATACAACCTTTGATATTTAGTGCTCCGTGACTACATGCTCTAGTCATTGTACTCAGCTACTGTAAAACTGTTTCTGCAGCTTATGGTAATTTATTATTTATTCCTTACCAGTCCCTGGAAGGAGTGTGTGGAGCCAGGGAAGGAGTTCCTTAAAATACAGGAAATGAGAATTGGGCAAACCACAGTATCAATGATTATTTGTTTCAAAGGTGTTGGAGCCACTCATTCTAATAAGGATCACTGGGGTGTAATAACTATGGTTAATCTGAAATATTCATTAGTTTAGAAATTTAACATTCTTAGACCAGAAGTGCTCATGGCTCCAGAGACCATGCGACAGGCAGGTGGATTTTCGAATATGTGATTCTCTTTTTTAGGCACGCAGATATGACCTAACATTTCCTGCGGTGAACACACTCTGTAATCTTCCATCTTTACATGATAAAAATAAATGACAGACAGTCACAACAAATAAAGACGGTAAGTAACCTCAAGTCCATTTACATTGGATTTGCCAACAAATGTCCTTTTGTTTTTAACTCAAAGATTTGGAAGCTTGATATTTCAAGTAATATGTGTGCAGAAATATTCTTTTTTTTCTATGAAAACCCTTGATAAGCATTATGCTAGTACAATCCATAGGCTAGAGAGCAAGAGCCAAGGAAATCCATCTGAACACCATTCCAAGTGTAAGTCCTGGTAACGACCAGAGGGAGGCGCTAAAAAGGCATTAGAGAGGTTATCAGTGAGCCATTCCCCATGGTAGAAATGGCAACAGAAGATCAGCCATTAGCAGTGGCCTGGGAAAAATAAACAGCAGTAGAGTATCAAGTGATTTATTTTCTTCACTTGATACTAGAATCCTCCAAAGTGAGTATCATAAAGGAATGGATAATGAACAGTGACAGCCAAGTACACAATTAGCTGCCTTTGCGGCGATAACTAATATTGATAACGACAATAACTCTCTACTGATGAAGAACTAGGTTAAGTTGTTTCATATGTTTTTAAAATATATATAAATGTATTCATTATACTCAAACTTCACAGCATTTGGATTAAAACAGAATTTTCCTACTATCCATAAACAGGATTCTAGCCATGAATAATAATATCCACAAAATCTATTGCCTAATCTCACAAAGTATAAATAATTGCTCAAATCATTAAGTTAATAAAGCAGTAAAATAATATACAACAAACTAAATTAAATCAAAATTCCATAGCAGGTGATGAATAATGAAACCACAATTTCTCATGTCATGGATGATATGTTATTTTCTTAATATCCTTTGTGTAATTTTCCTGGACTGATTATGATGTCAAGAGCTGCTGGTACCATGATGGCTAATCGGATACCTTTTGCCATGAAACAGCTCATCCTTATGTTGGAAGAGATGCAAAGTAAGCTAAGTGGCTTCATCAAAGCCCACATCTGTGGGTTAGCCTGCCTCCTCTGGAAACTATATCAAGATTGAGCTATGAATTACTTCTACAAACTTTACAAAGAATTTCCGATCAGTCAGTACTATTACTTCAGTACCATTCACATAAACTTTTTTTTAAAGTGGGGGGCATGCAATGTCTCTTAGGGGCATTGGAACTCACGAGCCTCCTGCCTCAGCCTCCCGAATGCTGGGATGATAGGCATCATTTACCACGCCCAGCTTCACAAAAATTGGTCTGAGTTTAATATCTCCATTTTGCACATAAAGTAATAATAAAAATAATTGATGATGATGATAAAAAATACCCAAAATACAGGATCACAGAAAAGCCACATTATTAAGCAATTACTTAATGTAGTATTTTCCCTGGTCAGCACCATTCTGATGGTTGTACAAAGATTAGTGTGTTTAGTTCTGAGAGCATTTGTCTAAGTCGATGTTAGTGCTGGCCACATTTTAGAGATGAATCACCTCCAGGCAGCACACCAGGGTCACGTGCCTTTGTCCTGTTCACAGAGAGGAAATGACCCTGCAGACAACTGTGATGCCTCAGGAGCCCATTGTGTGGTCATGCCTACTCCATGCACTTATCATTGAACATGAACCCCCACTTTTGAACTTGGATGCAATTAGCATATGATTATTTTCAGAAATATGAAGCAGAAAATAACTCAGTCTTTGCCATAAACCTGAACTCTGTGTGTGTGTGTGTGTGTGTGTGTGTGTGTGTGTGTGTGTGTGTGTGTTTCCCAGGTAGGGTTTCACTCTAGCCCAGACTGACCTCAAAACTAATAGTTTTATTAATTTATTTACAAGTCCCTGGCTGACCTCAAACTCATGATGATCCTCCAGCCTCTGCCTCCCAAGTGCTGGAATTAAAGGTGTGCACCACCATGTCCAGCAAACCTAAACGTTTTAATGAAAACAAAAGCAGTCAAGATGAAATTTTTCTTTTGGACTTGAAAGGAAAAAAAAAAAGGCTGTACGAACTTGGAAAACCATCCAAAATTATACTGGGAGAAATACTTTATTTACCTACAGCAAATGTGATGGGTTCTTTAAGGTAGTATGGAGAAACACGATGCTGTGTTTGCCTTACTGTCTCAGTAAATATCTCTTGGGAGACACCGTGCTAGCTGAACACCAAAGGTTACTTTTAAAATGTTCTGTGCAATGGAATTAAATAACACAATTTGAGTTTTCAAATGAGACTGCCTCAGGAAGTGAATTCATAGACTATGTCTAAAGAGTTTGCATAAAGCACTGAGAAGGTAAAAATGTTTATGGTTTTTATCCTAGCTTATTCTTGTACAAAACTAACTCATAGGTAACTTTGTGACCAGGAAAAATACCTCAGATTGCCTCCATTTGTTTAGGGCACATAGCCTCACTCATCTCCAGGACGCCTTCACA